>JASPKZ010002750.1:0-7500 GCA_030220185.1 Diploptera punctata | reverse complement strand
GGATGTAAATATAAGCTATGATAGTGACAGAGACTTCGAAACCAAATTTGAACAATTCAGTCAGTACGGGGGACAATGAAGATATAACTGTCCACAGTTAAACTCGAAAAGACACAAAATGAAAGTTTTATAAGATAATGGCTGTGACGGTATTGATGTTCGGTAGTGAATCTTGGATATTACAGGAAACAAAGAGAAGTAAGATTCAATCGGCTGAAATGAGGTAAAAGGCTGCACAAAAATGGATCTGATAAGAAAATAAGATATAAGAGACGAATTGAATATATACAACTTAAATGATGAAATAGAGGAATATAAAGACAATTGAAGAGCCCATCTGGATCGTATGAATAACGAAAGAATCCCCACCACTAACATATAACTATCAATCTCAAGGAAGAGAAATGTGGGACGTCCGAGAAAAAGATAGTTCTAACTGTGTGAAGACGGAACAGGCAACACTGCCTAATCCCTGCAAGTTAGATGATGATGATTATTATTGTTAATGTCTTACCCATGTATTATTGCAATATTTTGCTTATTCTTATTATATGCTGCATCTACGATACAATTATTATTTACAATATATTTTGGTTTTCTCTAGACTTACGAATGAAATTATATTTTTTTGTTTGTTTAATGTGAGCATGTTTGCCATTTTGACATTCTGGTATTCTCTCCTGGCGTTGCGTTATTCTAACCCACTTCTGAGGTTGGGGCGCCTGGAAGGCGGAGTTACGCTGCCCCGATGATATATGATGGCAATGATCCGCCAGGAGAGGCCTTAATCCTAAACTTAATGAATATGTTAATGGTGACTATTTAACTCACGCCCCAAATGGGAGTCAATGGCCAATCACGTTTCAATGATTTTTTTATTACAACCAATCACAGTCCGTGTTTCGCCTAGAATTACCAACTAAAGTTTATCATAATAAAGAAGCACTTCCTTTTCAACATTCCTGAATAGGTCATAGCATTATTTTGCAGTGACTGACTCTCCAATAAATCGGCTACCAGATTGTATATATAGTCCACCGCTGTGGTCTCGGGGTAGGTGCTGCCTTGTCACGAGCTGGCCCGGGTTCGATCCCCGGTCGGGACAGTTTTTCTGGGTGAGGTTTTTATCGGGGGTTTTTCCTCACCTGTATGACAAATGTCAGGAAACTTTAAGGCCCCAAACGGTCCCCGAAATCATATGGCCATCGCAATCATCATCATTCATTATCATCTTAGGATTAGGGACTCTCCCTGGCGCAACCATTATCATTATCACCCATCATATCATCGGAACAACGTAACCCCGCCTTCCAGGCGCCCCAACCTCAGAACTGGGTTACAAGTACGCCATGCCAGGAGAGAAACCAGGAATGTCGAAAGACAAACCTGGGGCATATGAAAAAAAAAAAAAGTTTGTATATATAGTGCATGAATGTCAACACGTAGCGCATGTGGGAGTTAATATAAAAACATTTGTAGCAATTGATTATACCACCAAAAAAAGAAACCACTGTTTGGCACTTTCTTAAATGTATTTTTTCCCAGGTAATAACATTCCAGAAAAATATAATTGTAATAGGACATCAGAAATGAATTAATATACAGTTTGATGTGTTTCATTTTTTCTCCACTAGAGTGCATTCTTACAATATTGCGTTCCTTTGGCAATAAATAATATGATCTGGTTGCAGTGATGAAAACAAAAAAGCAATGAAGCGTACCAATCGTTTCTCATTAGTTTTCAAACATCGCCGTGTACTATTAAATATATCATATTTAAAATAACTACGCGTATATTTAAATATATGATTGTGAGTAAACAGCTTAATTTTATTTCGTTAAATAGTCTAACAAATGTCACTCTTTGATTTCCAAATTCTCTAGATAAATTCATTCTCACTTCTTGAGTCGTGAATTTATCGATAATTTGAAATCCACTCGTGGCATTACTTATGATAATGATGGCCAGGATGATGTTCGGGAGCGTTTTGGGTCTTTAAACTTTCCTGACATTTGTCTTACAGGTGAGGAAAACCCCGAAAAAAATCATCGGCCAGGAAACTTGTCCCGACCGGGAATCGAAACCCGGGACCGCTGCGTGTACAAGGCAGCACGCTACTTCGAAACCACAGCGCGTGGACTGAAATTTAAAATGTACATGATATAATATGAGAAACAAACCATTAATGACATAGAATAATTTTAATTCTGAGGAAGATTAATTATTTTAACAAGTAATTGTATAAAACGTGTCAAATGTGCAGGAACCCCTGAATCTCGAGGAAGGAGAATCAAGTTAGCAGGCAGTGGATACTGAAGTGCTGTGGAAAGGGATTTGTTAGGGATGCTTTATCTTGTGACCTATATTATCAATATTGTTGTAAGAAGATTTATCTGGGATAGGGGGACGTATGGACGTCCATGAACCTCTGGGTTAGTTGAGTTTATTATTATTATTATTATATTATTATTATTATCATTATTCTTATTAGTATTATTATTATTCTCTTAACAAATAATTTTATTATCTGGTCCGAAACTTGGACAGTAAGTAGAAAAAATACAACAGCCAACAAGTATTAGCAGTAGAAAGGATTTTTGGAAGCGATCGACAAGAATTTCAAGAAGAGTTAACGTCAGAAACATCATATGACGACAAATTATGTAAGTTGAAATATATAAAATATATATAGATATAGATATAAAATTAGAAGAAAAACGTTTGAAATTATATGGACACCTCATAAGAATGGAAGAAGATAGAATACCAAACAAGATCCTTGATTTGAACAAAACTAATGGAAGAAGTGGGAAGAAGCAGACCTTAGAGAACGATTGATAAATATGAGTGAGGGAGAAGTATGGAAGCTGGAGATTTGCGAGAAAAAGATGCTTTAGACAGGGACCTCTGGCGATAAATCACTTTGGGTTGAAGGAGAAACACTCTATCATGGAATATTCCTAATAACAACATATTATTATTATTTTTTGTTATTATTCGCAATCCAGGGATTAAGCCGTCTGAGCTCGTTCCGATTTCATTAAAGCTAGAATTATTAAAATCGTTCAGGACCATCTGTGTGGCGTCCAGCATTTTTCCTTCCGTGTGGTTTTATAACTTTGCAATAATTTTGGAAATCTTTCTTCTGACATTTATCAACATGTTTTTTCCAGGCGTTCCTATATTTAATTATTCGGTCTGTATGTTTGAAAATACAGGGCAAGTCAAAATGTTGTGCAGGTTTTCAGAAATTTATTATGTGAAATGTATATGGACATATAATATCGTGAGACATATTGTATGAAAGGTAAACTCTCAAAGTTTAGTTGTCCACTTCTAAAAGTTCCGCGTTCACCCGCAAGAAGATGTCAACAGCAGAGCAGTAAAGGAAAATGGCTGTTGACTGGGGATCAGAAGTCTTTCTGTGTGCTTGATTACCATGTGTACAAACAACTCTGTGACTAGTGTTCAAACGACATTTACCGTACCAGTACGATAAAGACCCCCGACGAGATGGGAGATCCATTCGTAAGTGGTACACACCAATTTAGGGGATTCAGGCTGTATCTGTAAACGAAAATCGACTGGCCGTCCGTCGACGAGTGAAGAGACAGTCGAACGCGTTCGCACATGCTTCGTGCGGAGTCCACAGAAATCCACCTACCGGGGAGCGACAGAACTTCAACTACCACAAAAAACTGTATGGCGGATTCTCCGGAAACGTTACAGATGAAACCCTACCCACTTGCCAACTGGTTCAAGCCTTTAACACCCGCCGATTCCCATGCAAAGGTTTATGGGCCCTTTTTCTTTCATGAACGTACTGTGAACGGACATGTTTTCCTTGATATGCTACAACAATGGCTCCTTTCCGCAGCTTGAAGCGGATAGTCCAGATTTCATTCTGCAGTTGGATGGTGCCCCTCCACATTACCATGGCAGTGTTCGAGACCATTTGAATACGGCTTTACCACAACGCTGGATTAGGCCGTGCATCTCAGGGTGTATCAACAACTCATTCATTTGGCCACCTCGTTCACCAGATCTAACCCCGTGTGATTTCTTTCTTTCATGTGGGGGTCTTGTAAAGGATTCATGTTTACGTACCACCACTTCCAACAACACTGCATGAACTGCATGCCCCCGCACACAAGCCGCGCCATGCTGATATCGGACCGCGGACTGCTACAGAAATTTTGGCAGGAGATTGAATATCGGCTTTGACATCTGTCGTGTTAACAAAAGCGCTCACATAGAACATCTGTGAATATTTAAAAAAAAACTTTGAGAGTTTACCTTTCATACATAATGTCTCACAATATTATATATGTTCATTACATTTCACATAATAAATTTCTGAAAACCTGCACAACATTTTGACTTGCCCTGTATTTAGTTCCTTTCTTATATCTTCATTTATTTTCTCATCCAGCAGAGTATATCCTGCTATATTTCTTAAAAATCGCATCTCAGCTGCTTCCAATCTTTGTTCTTGTCTTTTAGTGATCGTCCAACATTCTGATCCATACATCAATACAGGAACAGCCATTAATTTATAAAATTGCATTTGTTTCTTTTCTTATGTTTTTAAGGGTTCTTTTAATAGTTAAAGTTATATAGATAAAATTTATTTATTTTGTCATTAATATCTTCAATTTTAATCTGCGAGGGGCCAGTAACACCTTCAGGGGACAATTTACATTACTAAATGTTCTCGTGTAAAGCACCGGACTGACCATATGAAGACAACCAAAGCAAGAATTTTTTTTTTTTGATTGCGGATGAGCCCATGTAGGACTACGCAAAGTACTTAGATGTGTTTCCGTTGAGCCCAAATTTCTTTCATTCTTTTGATATGAGTTTGTTTTCTATCATCTGTCCAAGTTCCAGTTTTTTTCTTCGGTTTGTCCTCTGGTCAACTTGCCACTATTCACCTTAATTCTAAATATCTCTATTTTGGGTTATCTTCTTTAGTAATTCCTGCCAATTTTAAGTCCTTTTTGACTTCATCAATCCACTTCATAGTATCCACTGGAGCTTTACTTCTTCTTTTCGTAGGATTCCATTATCTGTTTTGTAAGCCTATTTGAGTTCATTCGTTTAATATGGCCATAAAATGTTAACCTTTGTTTTCTAATATCACTATGAATGTCTGTATATATTTTTATTTCCTCTTTACTTCTGAGTCTAAATGCTTCACCTATGTCTTGTGGACCTAATACTTTTCTTATAATTTTGCATTCTTTTTTCACTATATTTTCTATATTTTTTTTTTCTGTTCAAAATTAAAGTTTCTGCTCCATAGAGGACTCTGGTTTAGAGGCACTCTGGTTAATTACAGTGTTACAGTGTCGTAACATTAATTATTATTATTATTATTATTATTATTATTATTGATGTCATGATCAACGTAATTTTTACTACATACGAAGTATCATTTAGTCTTGATGATGAATTTGAAATATAGTTTTCAGTACCAATGTAAATGGAATAGACCATTAAAATAACAATCAAACAATCCAGATGGTAGTGGGAAAATATCAGTTCTGTCCCACAAGACTAAAGTCACGTTTCCTGAATAGAATTCCGTTTTTATTTGTTCGCAAAGTTACATTTTAAAGGAAAAGTTAGTGGCAGTAATTTGGTTGTCTGTTTTGAGAAGATAAATGAGTGGATGATGGTAGTGACATTAAGTTTGATTGTGTGTGGGATCCTCTGCTACTAGAGAATAGTTAGAATGTTGGTTGTAATTCCCTTCTTCCTCAATTTTCAGCTCGATCTGTTCCTGGAATTAGCGGCCTTAAAGCAAACAGGATTTGCTCTGACGAAACCACAAGCATTAAATAAGGTTTTCTACTTGTATATCTCCTAGAAATGTTCGCATTCCTCTTTTCCACGCCTATATCTCAGCTACGCTCTTCGTTTTCGTATTCCTTATTTTTATTAATAATAGATCCAGAATTACATTCAAAATAAAACTCTGAAAATTGCAACAACAAAAAAACTAAAATATGCAAAATATCCTCTTCTTCTTCGTCACGGTTTAGGCTTTTTGCTAGCCTTTCCGGCTCCACATTACTGCTCTTTCCTTCTCTTCCGTTGGTCTTCCCAAACTTCTTCTTCCTCTTAGTGAATAGTTGTATGTGCTTTTGGTATTCTGTTTTCACTCATCCTTGCCTAAGTGTTCTTTCCAGTTTGTTCTGTATTTCACTATTGTTGTGTTTAATTCCTCTACTTTAGTTCTTGTCTATTGTGTTTATGTTTTTTGTCAGTTCTTTGATATCCTGCTATTGGTCTGAGGAATTTCATTTCAGCAGCTTGGATTCTTGGCAGATTTGTTGTGTTGTCACTGTCCATGTTTCGGATCCAGTAATAATTAATAAGAACTGCAATGTTTCTTGTATAATTGAATATAGAGTCTTTCCTGGCTTATTTTTCAAAGTTCTTTTTAGTGTTCCTGTTATATAATTAAACTTATTTATTTTGTTTTTTATATCTGTTTCCGTTGTGTATGATATTTCGCACCCAGGAAGTTACATCTTACCACTTGTTCTATGGTTTATTTTCTAATATGATCTTTTTCCGAAACTGGTTGAGCCCCTTGAGAAGCCATTGCTTTTATTTTACAAATATATATAAAATATAATCACCTAGATGATGCCTGTTTAAGGGCGATACACTGTTGGTATCAATTTGGGTGTTTCTTGTTTTATTCTATCACTTTTGCTGGTATTTGCGGTTTTAATCGACAGAGTTGTAACCCAGATTAATTGCTGATCTTTTAGCGGAATTACTACTAAGTGTAAATGGTTTTTATTTATAACTATGTATATTAAATCATATGTATGTGAATCCGCATACGTTGCTTGCGCGTGGTGGTGCTTCCTAGCGGGGTTTCTTAACCAAGCTAATTTAGTTTATTTATTTACACTACAGATGTCGGCGAGTGACATGTGGTTAGCATATCACTTCAATGAGGATTCTAATAGGAAACTAAGGTATTACTTAGCTGCATGTAGGTCGGTTAAATTTTGGAAATAAGCATAACTAAATTAATTGGTCGAGTAATATATAAAAACTATTATTCTACCAGTTATATATATGGATACGAAACATGGACTCTTACTTTAAGGGAGGAAGGGAGATTACAAGTATTTGAGATAAAGTATTTAGGAAAGTGTTTAGACCAAAGAGAGATGAACAACTATGTGAATGGAGAAGACTAAATAACAGTGAAGTTACATGGTCTTTATGAGAAGCCAGATATAATAAGAACAGTTATGTCTCGTAGAGTCCTACGCTGTTGTCTCGAGGTTCGCACGCCTTGTCGCGCAGCGGTCCCGGGTTCGATCCTCGGGTCGGGGCAGTTATTTCTGGGTGAGGTTTTTATCGGGGTTTTCCCTCTCTGTAAGGCAAATGTCAGGACATTTTAATTCCCAAAACGGTCCCCGAAATCATATGGCATCACCATCATCATCCTTATCATTATCATCATCCTT
>JASPKZ010002749.1:0-41457 GCA_030220185.1 Diploptera punctata | reverse complement strand
ATTTGTAATATTATCACCACTTTCACTTACAGATATTCATTGTATATAAACAAACAGCTTATCTTGCCAATTCACAAATTTCTTCTGAAATATTTACATATCCTTCCTTTTTGAACATATTTAATAAACAAATGTCTAGATACAAATCCCTAGCAACGAAGTTAATTGTTGGATAGAAAAAAAAAGCGTCGATAAAGTAATTTGCTTATGCACACTTAGAAAAAAAATATGAGCGGACTCTTAATCTCGAATATTGCAAGTTCTAACGCGCGATTCACACGAGTAAACTAATTGCACAGTAGAGTTACAATACGCTCCACTTCCTCCAATGAAGAACATTATTTTATGCACAGCAAGCCAGCGAATGCTTAGTGCTTCGTATGCAAGAGGTCATAGGTTGGATTCTCGATTAGATTAAATGTTTTAATTGTTATAATGCTTTATATTTTATTCTGTGTGTCCACTCTCAAAGAAAAAAAAAAACGAACTAACTATTTGGAAGTATTATTATTATTATTGTCCTATATATGGGCTATTATTAGGCTGGACTTGACCTGTATACACTAAATATTTTAATTAAAGGGTGAAACTTTTCTCTTGCTAATAGGCCTACATAATAAAATAAATAAATAGCCATCCGTAGTAATTCTGCCCGAAGGCAGGTCCTTCACTGCAATCATAGCATTTTTCATGCTATGCTAGCAGCTTTACTAGGGTATTGTAGGTGTGGTAGCTTCCCGTTGCTTTCCACACCGGTGAAGGATGATGATGATGATAATGATAATGATGATGATGGCCATATGATTTCGGGGACCGTTTGGACCTTAAAGCTTTCCTGACATTTGTCTGACGGGTGAGGAAAAACCCCGATAAAAACCTCACCCAGAAAAATTGCCCCGACCGGGGATCGAACCCGGGTCCGCTGCGTGACAAGGTAGCACGCTATCTCTAGACAATAGCGGTGGACTAATATATGAAGCTATATTATCTTTTATTACATAAATTTATAACATTATTATTAAAACGTGGTACTACACACACAATTGAATTTATACCGGTAGCTAAATAGTGTTATAGAGTTTAAAAAGGCAGGAATATTACTAAAATAGAGTAAAGTGGACGTTAGATTACGTGGCAGGAATTAAATGTTATATGGCGTATTTTGCGTAAATACAAATAAATCATTGTGGAGGGATTTGAAGCCTGGCTCTCATACATATTTCATTTCGTAATTGGTTTAACGATCTACGCTACTCGAACGTCGGATATTAGTCATCTAAATCCCGGTTGACTTGTTTACCTTTACAGCATGCACGAGAGTTGAACTTTATTCAAAATGTCGAAATTTGAGTAATATTCATACGTCCAAACTCGTAAATATCTAGAAACATGTCTCCTTCACTGCTCTTTGACTATTTAAGACGATTAAAACCAAATACAGCGTATTTAAAACATTTAACAATGCGTTATCTCGTGAACCACAGTTTTAGCTCTTCGAGCATGCGCAGTGGGTCACAACAGGGACTGCGTTTTTCAACCGCCTTTTTTTTTTTTTTTTGCAAAGTGTACATTTCATGCTTTAATAATCAATTATTTCTTTTTGGTTATAAAATACTCATCATGATCCACAATTCATGAATATGGGGCAATGTTGAGCTGTTTCGGTCTCAACTAGACAGGGTCTAAAAGTAATTTTTTTGGACGTCCAGATCGTCGACGATACCGAAGAACTGCATTAGGGATCCTAGTTGGTGACATTCGGGATGCATGTCGCAGTCATCTGTCTCTGTAGGTGGACATCTTTTCTTCTAAAGTTTGCATGTGGAGTTCTTTTAAATCAATCTTCATTCCTCTGACGGTCAAGTAGAGTACATCCAGCAGTTCGGCGCACGAATCTCATTTCTGCAGCTCTTAATCTGGTGATGTCTTTCTTTTTTAGAACCCAGATTTCACTTCAATACAGGAAAGTTGGAAGGGCGAGATTTTTATATAATTTGAGTCTTGGAATGTTTTTATACAAGATGTGGTTTTAAAATATTATTTAATAAGCCAGATATTTCTAAAAAAATGGTGAGTTTCATATTAAGATCGTTCTTGCCTTGATAGGAGATGTCACACCTTAGATAGGAGAAGTTATTAACTTGATCTAAAATTGTATTCTCAATCACTATTTTGCTACGTATTGGATCGGGCCTCGGATTGCCATTACTTTGGTTTTATCAGTTGAAATCTTCATACTATAGTCTTCTTTCTTTCTTCTTCTTCTTTTCCTTCCAAGTATTAGGCCAAGGCCTGTTACGAGCCTATAGAAAATTTTCCCTCCAGCGTTTCATAGGACGGCCCAGAGATCTTTGTCCTCTTGGTATATAATTATAAACAGCTTTGGTGTTTCCAATTTATTTGGTACTGTTTAATATATAGTCTTTTGTTATATGTACAGTAAATAAGCCTTTTGTAACACATCTTCTGAAATTGTTTGCGTATCCAATTTTAAAATCCGTCGGTAGGAACCATTTCAAATTATCATAAGTAATGCCACGAGTGATTTCCAAATTATCGATAAATTCACGACTCACGAAGTGAGGAGTGAATTTATCTAGAGAATTTGGAAATCAAGAGTGGCATTTGTTAGGACTATTTAACGAATAAAATTAAGCTGTTTACTCACAAATCATTATTTAACTGTAGTTATTTTAAAATATTTATATATTTAATGTGGAAAGCAACGGGAAGCTACCACACCTACAATTCCCTAGTAAAGCTGCAAGCATAGCATGAAAATGCTATGATTGCAGTGAAAGACCTGCCCTCGGGCAGAATTACTATGTATATATGTATATATTTAATGTAAAGGGCGATGTTTGAAAACAAATGAGAAACGATAGGTACGCTTCATCTGCTTCTTTTGTTTATCACTGCAACCAGATCATACTATTTATTGCCAAAGGAACGCAATATTGTAAGAATGCTCTCTAGTGGAGAAAAAATGAAACACATCAAACTGTATATTAATTCATTTCTGATGTCGTATGATGTAAATATGACAATTATATTTTTCTGGATTGTTACCTGGTAAAAAATACATTTAAGAAAGTGCAAACAGGGTTTCTTTTTTTTTGGTGGTATAATAAATTGCTACAAATGTTTTTATATTAACTCCCGCATGCGGCATGTGTTGACATTCATGCACTATATATACAATCTGGTAGCCGTATTTCTCACAGGCTCAGTCACTGCAAAATAATGGTCAGACCTGTTCAGAATATTAAAAAGGAGGAGCTTTCTTTAATATGGTAATTATAACACTGATAAATATTTCGTGAAACACGACTCTGATTGGTTGTAAAACAGAAATCATTGAAACGTGATTCGTCATTGACTCCCATTTGGGGCATGAGTTAAATAGTCCGTGAAATATAATTTTCAATGCTAATAATGCAAATTGATATTATCGACTGTTTTAATATTTTGTGGTGTAATACTGTTAGTTTGTTGAATTAGAAAGTTTGCGTTTGATCCTTCCGGGAAATTCTCGTATAAGACTTGAAAGCATAATAATAGTCCCTTCGATTGGTTGCCGGCCAAAGGAAGGCAAGACCAGTGATGGGGCTGCCATCTTATAGCCTCTGGTCAGGCTTTTCTGGAGAAGAAAAGAAAATAAAGGAAAGAAGAAATGGAAGAAAGGAAAGACTCCCTAGCCCTCGGATGCCCTAATAGCGTCGGGGTCGAAAAAAACAAGAGTTAACCAAGAGAGGTTAGATAGTAAAGTTAAAAGAGTGCAAAACACAAGTAAATGGAAGAAATGTTTTGCTCAGCTTGGGCACCTTGTGGTCGCCATCCACATATCCCCTAGATGAGGACCCCTGAGGGTCCGTCCTATGAAACGCTGGAGGGAAATTTTCTATAGGATCGTAACAGGCCTTGGCCTAATACTTGGAAGGAAGAAGAAGAAGAAAGTTTGCGTAAATAAAACAAATCTACACTTACAATAAATGTAAAAAGAATTTAAGTAATTATGTTCTAAATAGGCATTTATGACATTAATATTGTCGGCAACTTTTACAATCTTTAATTCCAAGAAACTCTAATAGAGATTCTGTTATAAAAACCAACTATATTGTCGTTAATCGTTATGAGAAAGTGGGCTCCCGTCACGATATCCTGCAAGGTTTGCTATTGACCGTACATATTCTGTTGAAGCTGATATTCTTACAAGATCATCAGTATGCAGATTCAGACGCACGCAAATAGAAGTTGTATAAAGGTCACCCCAGCACGCGAGATTTTCCCATAAACTTTTTTTATTTTCTTCTGTTATGTAAGCAAATCTACATTTGGTCCGCCATACGTTATCTATTCAGTTTTTTGTGTCATGCATTCAATATGCATTACAGATACTGTCAAGTTAATTAAAGTGTGTAAAATTTCATATTCGTGGCAATACAATCGAATCCTGTTACTTTACTTACTCCTGGCGCGACAGGCCTACAAGGCCCTTAGCCTACCAGCCGGCTGCTGGCCTCACATCCACATGGGTCAATCACAGAGGTAGATGATAATCAGCCAGTGTAGGGGTGACATGTGGTCAGCATGTCGAGTCCCCCAGCTGTTATAGCTGGCTTTCTCAACCTGGAGTCGCTACTTATTGTAGCTACCCAAATGCATCACGATGCTGGGTGGGCACCGGTCCCATACTGGCCGAAATACCATGAGAACCAGCGCAAGTCCCGTAGCTCTGCGCCAAGGCTTCCTGCTTTAACCACTCGGCTACCGCGCGGGACCCGAATGCTGTTACCGTAGTGTTACTTTTTTTATTCTGTGAGAAATATTCTTGATCTACCAACTGCGCGTTTTCCCTCTAGTTTTCCTACAAGAAATTTCCATGCCTCTCTTTCATTGCCCATTCGTGCCACATGTCCTGCTCATCGCAGCCTACGAGACTTAACTGTTCTTATTATATCTGATTTTCTATAAAGTTCATGTAGCTCACTGTTTGTAGTCTTCTCCATTCGCCTGACTATTTATCTCTCTAGCCCAAAAGTTTCCTAAGAACTTTATTCTCAAACATTCGAAATCTTTTTTTTAAGGATTTTTCATAACATTACAGTAGTTATCCTTCAGCCCAAATGTATTTTGCTCCGCCACAGATTTCTATCCTCAGCATCTTCTTCTTTGAGGTCTCTACTGATCATGTTTCTTCTCACTTCATCCATCCATCCACTTTCCCCTGGGTTTCCCACTCCTCCTCCTCCTCCTGCTTCAGCATTCCAATCCAGCATCATTCTTGGTATTCTACAAGTATTATTCTCTCGATCCTCTTCAGATAGAACTACATGGTCTTTATAGGAAGCCAGATATAATAAGAACAGTAAGTCTCGTAGACTGCGATGGGCAGGACATGTTGCACGTATGGGGAATGGGAGACTTGCATGGAGGCTTCTTGTAGGAAAGTCAGAGGGAAAACGCCCAGTTGGTAGACCAAGAATGGGGTGGGAGAATAACATTAACTATGATTTGAGGGAAGTAGATTATACACGGAATGATTGGAAAGCATTAGCTCAGGATAGGGATGTATGGAGAGCTTATGTCCGTGCGGCCATGAACCTACGGGTTCGATAGTGAGTAAGTAAGTAAGTAATCCTCTTCAGATATCTTCATTTCATTCTTCGTTTTTCTATTACTTCTACATTATGTTTAATATTCATTTTTTCTCCCTTAAAATAAGATTCCATGTTTCACATGCGTATAATATTTGTCCCCATTAGCCAATCAGGTTTTGTTGTCAAAAGTAGGTCAATAATGGATTGATATCATATCTCGATATTTCATCGATCAACGAGAAATATATTTTTCATTATATTAGCCTATATGTGATATCACGGCTAGACTCTGTGTGCATGCTAGCTGGCCTTGCAGTAAATAACCAAGCTTTTAGACACTAGTCCACTTATAGTACGTTTGGTAGTTAATGGACTCTGTCCTCTACGAATTTTGAACCACAATCACGTGACACTAATGGAAGGTGAAATCGCCACCTGCTGCTTCAAAATTATGGCAATCACAAAACAATGTACGACGAGAGAGTCAGTTTCGATATCTTTCATTGAAATAATAAGTTGTTAGCACTCTTTTAACAAAATATATTGAAATTATTTTTCATTAGGCTATCTACCTACAGTAAGTTGAATATAGGCTATCTACCTACAGTAAGTTGAATATGCTGTACAATATCTTAATCAAAATATATTGAAATTATTTTTCATTAGGCTATCTACCTACAGTAAGTTGAATATGCTGTACAATATCTTAATCAAAATATATTGAAATTATTTTTCATTAGGCTATCTACCTACAGTAAGTTGAATATAGGCTATCTACCTACAGTAAGTTGAATATGCTGTACAATATCTTAATCAAAATATATTGAAATTATTTTCATTAGGCTATCTACCTACAGTAAGTTGAATATGCTGTACAATATCTTAATCAAAATATATTGAAATTATTTTTCATTAGGCTATCTACCTACAGTAAGTTGAATATGCTGTACAATATCTTAATCAAAATATATTGAAATTATTTTTCATTAGGCTATCTACCTACAGTAAGTTGAATATGCTGTACAATATCTTAATCAAAATATATTGAAATTATTTTTCATTAGGCTATCTACCTACAGTAAGTTGAATATGCTGTACAATATCTTAATCAAAATATATTGAAATTATTTTTCATTAGGCTATATCTTAATCAAAATATATTGAAATTATTTTTCATTAGGCTATCTACCTACAGTAAGTTGAATATGCTGTACAATATCTTAATCAAAATATATTGAAATTATTTTTCATTAGGCTATCTACCTACAGTAAGTTGAATATGCTGTACAATATCTTAATCAAAATATATTGAAATTATTTTTCATTAGGCTATCTACCTACAGTAAGTTGAATATGCTGTACAATATCTTAATCAAAATATATTGAAATTATTTTTCATTAGGCTATCTACCTACAGTAAGTTGAATATGCTGTACAATATCTTAATCAAAATATATTGAAATTATTTTTCATTAGGCTATCTACCTACAGTAAGTTGAATATGCTGTACAATATCTTAATCAAAATATATTGAAATTATTTTTCATTAGGCTATCTACCTACAGTAAGTTGATATATGCTGTACAATATCTTAATCAAAATATATTGAAATTATTTTTCATTAGGCTATCTACCTACAGTAAGTTGAATATGCTGTACAATATCTTAATCAAAATATATTGAAATTATTTTTCATTAGGCTATCTACCTACAGTAAGTTGAATATGCTGTACAATATCTTAATCAAAATATATTGAAATTATTTTTCATTAGGCTATCTACCTACAGTAAGTTGAATATGCTGTACAATATCTTAATCAAAATATATTGAAATTATTTTTCATTAGGCTATCTACCTACAGTAAGTTGAATATGCTGTACAATATCTTAATCAAAATATATTGAAATTATTTTTCATTAGGCTATCTACCTACAGTAAGTTGAATATGATGTACAATATCTTAATCAAAAATATTGAAATTATTTTCATTAGGCTATCTACCTACAGTAAGTTGAATATGCTGTACAATATCTTAATCAAAATATATTGAAATTATTTTTCATTAGGCTATCTACCTACAGTAAGTTGAATATGCTGTAAAATATCTTAATCAAAATATACTGAAATTATTTTTCATTAGGCTATCTACCTACAGTAAGTTGAATATGCTGTACAATATCTTAATCAAAATATATTGAAATTATTTTTCATTAGGCTATATCTTAATCAAAATATATTGAAATTATTTTTCATTAGGCTATCTACCTACAGTAAGTTGAATATGCTGTACAATATCTTAATCAAAATATATTGAAATTATTTTTCATTAGGCTATCTACCTACAGTAAGTTGAATATGCTGTACAATATCTTAATCAAAATATATTGAAATTATTTTTCATTAGGCTATCTACCTACAGTAAGTTGAATATGCTGTACAATATCTTAATCAAAATATATTGAAATTATTTTTCATTAGGCTATCTACCTACAGTAAGTTGAATATGCTGTACAATATCTTAATCAAAATATATTGAAATTATTTTTCATTAGGCTATCTACCTACAGTAAGTTGAATATGCTGTACAATATCTTAATCAAAAATATATTGAAATTATTTTTCATTAGGCTATCTACCTACAGTAAGTTGAATATGCTGTACAATATCTTAATCAAAATATATTGAAATTATTTTTCATTAGGCTATCTACCTACAGTAAGTTGAATATGCTGTACAATATCTTAATCAAAATATATTGAAATTATTTTTCATTAGGCTATCTACCTACAGTAAGTTGAATATGCTGTACAATATCTTAATCAAAATATATTGAAATTATTTTTCATTAGGCTATCTACCTACAGTAAGTTGAATATGCTGTACAATATCTTAATCAAAATATATTGAAATTATTTTTCATAGGCTATCTACCTACAGTAAGTTGAATATGCTGTACAATATCTTAATCAAAATATATTGAAATTATTTTTCATTAGGCTATCTACCTACAGTAAGTTGAATATGCTGTACAATATCTTAATCAAAATATATTGAAATTATTTTTCATTAGGCTATCTACCTACAGTAAGTTGAATATAGGCTATCTACCTACAGTAAGTTGAATATGCTGTACAATATCTTAATCAAAATATATTGAAATTATTTTTCATTAGGCTATCTACCTACAGTAAGTTGAATATAGGCTATCTACCTACAGTAAGTTGAATATGCTGTACAATATCTTAATCAAAATATATTGAAATTATTTTTCATTAGGCTATCTACCTACAGTAAGTTGAATATGCTGTACAATATCTTAATCAAAATATATTGAAATTATTTTTCATTAGGCTATCTACCTACAGTAAGTTGAATATGCTGTACAATATCTTAATCAAAATATATTGAAATTATTTTTCATTAGGCTATCTACCTACAGTAAGTTGAATATGCTGTACAATATTTTAATCAAAATATATTGAAATTATTTTTCATTAGGCTATCTACCTACAGTAAGTTGAATATGCTGTACAATATCTTAATCAAAATGCAAGGACGGGGCTGTGAACTCTTCTTTATCACAATCCTCTACCGTGTTCTCCTCCAAATTGTCCTCACCATATTCGACTTTTAAATTAATGAGCTAGAACAAGGGTTTTAATGCAGTAAACGTTAAGATTGTAATTTACATCAACTATACATAGACTTCAAAAAAGCATATGATTCAATTAAGAGGGAGAAGTTATATAGTATCCTGCTGGAGTTCGGAATTCCTAAAAAGTTAGTTAGACTTATACGAATGTGTCTAAATGGCACAAAGAGTAGGGTGCGTGTAGGCAAACAGTTTTCGGACAATTTTGAAATCCAGAATGGGTTGAAGCAAGGAGATGCACTATCTCCTCTACTATTTAATTTTGTACTAGAGCATGCCATTAAATCTTTAGAGAATGAGGAAGGCTTACAACTGAATAGTATTAATAAGCTGTTAGTTTATGATGATGATGTAGTACTACTGGCCGATAGCGAGGAGATACTAAAGACCAACACGCACACACTATTGAGCAACACTAAGAAATTAGGACTGGAAGTAAATATCAGTAAAACTAAATATATGGTCACACGTAGAAATTCAGTATATAATGGAAATGGACAGCTAATGACAAATGAGGGAAATTTTGAGGAAGTGGCTGAATTCAAATACCTAGGAACAATAATCACAAATAGGAATGAGATGCAAAAAGAAATTAAACATAGGCTCAATTCTGGAAATGCATGCTATTATGCATTGCAGAGACTTTTGATGTCCCAACTCCTTTCAAAAAACGTTAAGCTGAAAATATATAAAACTATTATTCTACCAGTTATATTATATGGATGCGAAACATAGACTCTTACTTTAAGGGAGGAAAGGAGATTACGAGTATTTGAGAATAAAGTTCTTAGGAAAATTTTTGGACCAAAGAAAGATGAACAGACAGGTGAATGGAGAAGACTACATAACAATGAACTACATGGTCTTTATAGGAAGCCAGATATAATAAGAACAGTTAAGACTCGTAGACTGCGATGGGTAGGACATGTTGCGCGTATGGGGAGTGAAAGACGTGCATGGAAACTTCTTGTAGGAAAGCCAGAGGAAAACGCCCAGTTGGTAGACCAAGAATGAGGTGGGAGAACAACATTAACTATGATTTGAGGGAAGTAGATTATACAGGGAATGATTGGAAAGCATTAGCTCAGGATAGGGATGTATGGAGAGCTTATGTCCGCGCGGCCATGAACCTTCGGGTTCGATAGTGCCAGTGAGTAAGTAAGTAAACGTTAAGATTGTAATGTAGTATAATTAAAAGTTAGACATTGATTTATATGCTACGGGAGCCATGATAGAGAGGAACTGGACAAAAGCTAACCAGGACCAGCCACATGTTGTGGCATGGTTTTCATCACAAAGTGTGTGAAAACATGAAGTACCACGACCCAAATGAAAAATGTGTATGTGCTTTGTGTGGCCACAGATGCGAACGGTACCACATACCGAAGTGCCCAAAGAACACAAAACAATGAACGAATATAGCATAGATTAAATATAATCAATGCCCATTCGGGCGAACCTTTTTTACTCACTATTAGAAGTTAGACTTCTGACTGTCTTTTGTCTTGGTTTCACATACAAACAGTTGAATAATATATATCTTTCAAATTATTGAGTCTGTAATATCTTACATCAATATTAAACATTCATTACCAGGCACTGAGCAGGGCATTTAAACCCACAGACCAGCCATTTAAGTACCCCAGCTACCCTTTTCGTGGCACTTCAGAAAATGGACCGTTATTCACAAACTATTAGTCCTAGAAAATTCAAATTTTATACATATCTAAAGGAGATATCCTAGTAGGATTTGATGGTGAAATAACTTGGGTGATTGGCATCCTAGTAGGATTTGATGGTGAAATAACTTGGGTGATTGGCATCACATGGTATCGGCGTATCAATTTCAGGAAGTGGAAGTTCATCTTCACTTTCACTTTGTGAATCTTCTAATTCAGGAATTAGTTCATCACCTGAATCATCATTATACAAAATATTCACTAATTCTTCTTCAGTGAGATATTTTTCTCTCGCCATGGTTTCACTCACGCAAACAATAGCGAGATAACGAAAAACATATACGACTGCATTGGAGCCTGGAGTCAAGTTTGGGTGAACGAATTCCATGTGTTGTTTGTTTTAAAAATAAAAGGGGATTCACCAAGGTTAAACGTGTCAAACAGGAATAGAAAATGTACATTTACATGCCATCAGTGATCTCCAAGACATACTAAGCCAATACAAAATTTAGGCGCTGAATATAAACGCGGTTTGTTCGCGCCCGCTCCAAAATGAGTTAACTGACCGATGGCCGCATACACGATAGTCTCTTTAAACGCCTTAACTGGTTTACGGTACTGACTGTGTTAATGTTAATTTGTTCTTGAACAGTTAGAAAATACAAAAGAGCTATTTGGGGGAAAAAATCTATATTCAGAAGAACAAAAATAGAATTATGAATTTCGAAATACCGACTGAACGTGGCCTCGTTTGGAGGTTCTTCGGCCAACCGCAGGAGGGAGTTGACATCGACATCCAGTGTTTACAACATGAATCCAATCAGTCTGGCCATGCTGAGGATTATTAGAAGACTAATCGAAACATGTTCGAGAACAAATCAACGTTAATATTAAGGTAGGATATTATAGACTCAAAATAATTTGATCAAAAGAACCTCAAAATATTATCTCCTAAAATAAAACAATATACTATCTGTGTTGCAATCTTAAATTTTAGTGCATTAAAATCCTTGCCCTAAATGACTAATTGATCAGTGATTCGATCCGTTAACTGATATTGTTCCCAATACAATTTTTCAGTTCTTCTCAGCCTTTCTACAAGCATCTCGTCATCTCCATAGCGTAATTAGTTTGACACTATCTTGAAATATTGTAATTAATGTCCCATGATAAACTTTGTATTTATTTTTCTCACCAAGTCCTTTATCTATCCCTACATGAGTCCGATGGGATTAAACTCTCATCGGTACGAAGGTAAACGAATCGCACCATGTCCAAATTCTTCTATAATTGTATCAATTTCATATGTTCTGAATTATGGCTTCCTTAACTACACTTGTATGCCTTATGGGTATTTGAAATTGGTGCTTCGTTTAGTTCATCCCAACTGTAAAATAATTAATGGAATATTTGGTATTAACTGCTCTTTAAACCATTTTATAACATATACTCATCATCATCATCGTCCTTTCAAGTATTAGGCCCAGTGGCCCGTTACGGTCTCCCGCCATCTCCGAAAAGGTCGACCCACAGATCTTCTGCCTCGAGGAATGTAGTGAAGAATTTGTTTTGGTATTCTGTGACGATCCATGCGCTGAATATGGGCTAGCCAATTGTTTCTATATTCTTGGAGGTATTCAGATATAGGTACGATGTTTAACTCTCTGGCTATTGTTGAATTTCTTTGGTGGTCTAGAAGGCTATAACCTGCAGTTCGTCGCAGAAATTTCATCTCCGTGGCTGTAATATGACGATCATCCTGAGTTCTGATGGTCCATGCTTCACTGCCATAACAGATTATGGGTCTAGCGAGAATTTTATAGATTTTCATTCTTGTGTGTCTCTGCACTTTTGATGGTTTAAAAACTTGGTTGATAATTCTTAAAGCTTTATTATAGTTTTGTATTTTAAAGGATATATCACATTCCTCATTATAAGTTAGATTATATCCTAAGTATTTAAATGAATTAACTTGCTCTAATATTGAATTCTGAATACAAATTTTACTTCTCACTGGGAATTTCCCTTGAAAGGCCATAACTTTAGATTTTGTTGTTGATATTTCCATGTTAAATCGTTGGGCTATTATATTAAGATGATGAGTGGAATATTGTAATTCATCTTCATTATTGCCGAAAAGAGCCTGATCATCTGCATATAAGAGTGTGTCTAAAATTGTGTCTTGAGAGAGGAATATCACCATGAACTGTCAATCTCCAGTGTCTGATGATATACCCAGTATTAATTTATTGAAGTAAAGTGTCAAACTACAGGCTTGGGAGGCCTTTGGGGTAGATGGATGTTGAGACTTCCACATTTCTAGACAATCGCCAAGGGATGTCCACTGGGTTCTCAGTCCTGCACGACGGCCGCCCTTGCTCCAGAACATGTGTCTGGTACCCATTTAAATTAAGAGCTGATTAGTCCCTAGGGTTTAATGATGCCACCAGAAGGTTTGGTGCTGCTAAAAAGCCTGACCCCATTGAGGCTCAAACCCACAACCTTCCGGCTTGTTAGCGTGATTCCTCAAACAACTACACTTCAACGTGAGCCATTAAAATTGCTTTAAATCATGAACATGATATTTTTTATTGAGTCAGAATTAATGAAAAATTAATTAAAATGGAAATACAGTGAAACTCTTGGTTTGTTGAGCTCTTCCTGTCTCATTTGTGTGCTGGTATGTATACCCATAAATTATACAGGATGTGTGTATATAAATATGTGTAAAAAGTTAAAAAAATAGTAGCTTCATAACATTTTTGTGTCCTAATTTTCATATTTTATTACGATTTCATAAAAGTAAAGTATGGATTTTTTAGGACGGAAAAATCCAAGGAACAAGTCCTCCGGGAGGGACTTTAAACCGTGGGTCCCCGAATCTGAAGATTTTCAGGTTCGTAAAAAATCCTTAAGTCTGAATGAAAAGGCCTCTAAGCAAAATTTACCGAATTTTCCCGTCCTAGTACTACCTTGGTTTCCTAGATGTCAGTATGAGGCGGAACGCTGACCACGTACCACTCAAAATGACATCTGTAACTAAATAAGTATGATTCAAATTCTTCCCTGTAGGGGGAGAGCGCCTAAATCTCTGTTAAGGGAAAACATAGGCTTACAAAAAAAATGATTTCATATTTTGGTATGATTTTCTTCATATAATTCCTCGCTATAGTGATAATATTTCGTAGATTTTGACTGAAACTGGAGTTGTGCGTCCTTCACAAAACCTGCTTCGTTTCCGGAATGAACAAGAATAATACAAGATATCTTTACAATTATTATACGTAAGTTAATACACCTTCATTTGCATTATCCTGTATAATACATTATTTGAATACATTGTTCGCCTTTTCATATAGCATGAGAAACTTTAATATCAGCAATTTTATTTATCAGCGATGGGGAAAAGTACCACAGTGTTCCCTTCCCTCCACTGTTGCAAGAAAAATATTTCCATTCATCATTCATTCTATTTACCGAATGAAGTAACACAACATTATTTACGTTAACACATGTTAATTACGATTAATTACAATAATTGCAACAAAATATAACATGAACATTTCAATAAACAAAACCTAATCAATAACAATATCCAAGGACCCACTTCCTAACTCACTGACACTATCGAACCCGTGCGTTCATGGCCGCGCGGACATAAGCTCTCCATATATCCCTATCCTGAGCCAACGTTTTTCAATCATCCCTGTATAATCTACTTCCCTCAAATCATAGTTAATGTTATTCTCCCACCTCATTCTTGGTCTTCCAACTGGGCGTTTTCCCTCTGGCTTTCCTACAAGAAGCTTCCATGCACGTCTTTCGTTCCCCATTCGTGCCACATGTCCTGCCCATCGAAGTCTACGAGACTTAACTGTTCTAATTATATCTGGCTTCCTATAAAGACCATGTAGTTCACTGTTATGCAGTCTTCTCCATTCACCTGTTTGTTCGTCTCTGTTTGGTCCAAACATTTTCCTAAGAATTTATTCTCAAACACAAAGACTCACGCCGTATTAAATTAGAATTAGAAGGGAAAAGTATAGAACAGTTCATGAAATTCAAATACTTAGGAATAGAAATTAATAGCAGCAACAGTAATGCATATGGAATTTTCCATCAAGCAAATAATGCAAACAACATATTGGGATGTTTAAACATTACGTTTGGAAAAAAAAAAAAAAAGAATAGAAACAAAAGTAAGAATTTGCAAATCTGTCATAAACCAGTTCTTATACAGAGTGTTAATGAATAACACCGACAAACTTTCAGCTATTGTAGAGGAGAATTAAACGAACAATTTGAGATGAGGAACTTGGGGTGTGTGAAGCCAAATTTTTAAGTTATATGACTTTTTTTTTTTCAAACGGGACGTTCGTATTCATTAATCAACAATGAAGCAAACTATGTATATGGTTTGTCTTGGGAATACTTCAGTTCTGCTCCAATAGTAGGATAACCCTAGTTTTAATTGCAAATATAGCTGCATTTTTAACCATGTTTTTATGGACATTTCGTCATTCAGCAAGAGCCAGTGCGCCACTGACAGTCTGTAATTCATGTCCTGGCATGCAATCATACGTATTAGATGTCTGGTAGTTCAGACGTCGTTCATAGTAATAGCTCAGTGGGTAAATTCGCAGCTCTGCTATTAGAGAAGAATGTGAAATTGAACCTATAAACCTCTGGATCACATAGATAGGATGGAGAACTCAGGGGTCATCATCTAGGGGATATGTGGATGGCGACCACAAGGTGCCCAAGCTGTGCAAAACATTTCTTCCACTTATTGTGTTTTGCACTCTTTTAACTTTACTATCTAACCTCTCTTGGTTAACTCTTGTTTTTTCGACGCCAACGCTATTAGGGCATCTTTTCTTCTCCAGAAGAGCCTGACCAGAGGCTATAAGATGGCAGCCCCATCACTGGTCTTGCCTTCCTTTGGCCAGCAACCAATCGAAGGGACTATTATTATGCTTTCAAGTCTTATACGAGAATTTCCCTCAAATGCTGGAGGGAAAATTTTCTATAGGATCGTAACAGGCCTTGGCCTAATACTTGGAAGGAAGAAGAAGAAGAACAGTAGATTAATGAAGAAAGTACTTGACTGGATACCTTAGCAGAAAATGTCTTTTGGAAGACCACAACTACGATTGAAGACGTCACTATACCCCGGACCTGTAGTGAATGAACACGCAACAAGCTGCCAGCTTTCATTGCGTAGAGGAAGAAGAAGTTAATTACTAAAATGTAAATGTTTGTTTCTTTCTATTAACACTAATCAGCACCCTATTAACCAAGTATAACAACACAACTATTACATCTCGTTGCTACTGGAATACGCCTCTGTACAGCGACAATAATTAAATAAAAGGGGATTTTTTACAACACGTGACGCGAAAAAAAATGTTCCAATCATACACCGTGCGCATGCGCCAACAAACGCGAAGCGGTTTACACTATACAATCACGGGATGCAGCCAATATATACATGATATTTCATCATCGTCATCCAGGCATGTTATAGTCCTTTAAGAACTGTTACGTCTACAAAAATTCTCCTTCCATATTTTTGGCGGACGTCCAATGGATATCTTTCCCTGTGGTTGGTAGTTCAAAATTTCCGTGGGGATCTGTCTCACATGCTTTATCATATTATCTTGGTATTTATGAATAAAATCCACAATGCGGTCCATGTTAAGTTCCTGTAGTATGTCTTCGTTGATATTTGACGAACGTAAAAGCCAACCTAACGCAATGTAAGTACTCTAACCTGTGAAAGACTAAGCTAAAAGCTAACCTAACGGAATTTAAATACTCTAACCTGTGAAGTACAAAGCTAAAAGCTGTGTACAGTTAATTAGTACATGCTTTATGCTGGCTGCACTGGTGTTGTTGCATAGAATATTCGTTAAAATCAATATGGCTGCCAAGTTTTCATGCTACGTATGTAGTTAAATATGACAGAAAAAAAATTGAAATAATCGTTAGAAAAATGTAAACATTGTAAATGGTGGGAAATAATTTGAAATATGGAATCCTAAGAATAAAATTGACAGGAGTTTATGAAGGAATTAAAAAAGTCGCGTCACGTGTTATAAAGAATAGCCAAATAAAATATTGTAATACACCACTTCATGATAAATTGAAATGAAGTTGTAATGAAAAGCTATTGATATGAGTTTATGTTACGAGGACGGAATATACAGTTGCAGACAATAGTTATTGTACGAGACAGCAGGAAGGAATGCCAATCTTATCATTTGCTGCTGATACAGCGAGACAAAAGTACGTTCCATACATCATGGCTTATGTCTGGCTTCGTCGAACAAGAAAGCTGTCATTCCAGCAGCATAGTGTCGATTTAATTTACATTTTCACATTTATCAAACTGTAGCAGGCAGGCCTACTTGCAAGATAAAGAAAAAACTTTTTGATTTTTTCTATATTCCTAAAGCTCAGGGGCACGCCGTAGCTTAGTGGTTAAGGCACTGCGCTACAAGTTGGAAGGTCGAGGTTTCAAGTCCCGGTGGGGGTCAGGATTTTTAAACTGACCAAAACCTTCTGGCGGCACTATGGCCCTGGAGTCGATTCAACCTCTAACGGAAATGAGTACCATACGCTTGTTCTGGGGTAAAGGCGGCCGTCACCCAGGGCTGACACCAAGTACCAATTGTCTAGAAAAAGTTGGAGGCCTTAACCTCCTACTACCCCAAGGGCCTCCCGAGGCCTGTAGTGGGATTATTTTACTTCAGTTACTTACCTAAGCTCATGCTGAACTTATAATTAATAGTGCGTCCATTTGCGTATAACATTTAATAATTATGGAAAAATGTCAAACTGAAAATACATAAAAGTTATTCTCCCATTTATATGATATGGTTGCCAAACATGGACTAATTTTAAGAGAGAGGAAAGATAATTACAAGTATTTGAGAATAAAGTTCTTAGGAATTTTTTTGGGACAAAGAGAGATGAACAGATAAGGGAATAGAGAAAACTACATAACAGTGAGCTACATGGTCTTTATAGGAAACCAGATATAGTAACAGTTAAGTGTCGTAGATTGCGATGGGAGAACACGTGGCACGAATGGGAACTGAAAGAGGTGCATGGAAGCGTCTTGTAGGGAATCCAGATGGAAAAGTCCTAGTTGGCAGACGAAGAATGAGATGGGAGAATAACATTAACCACGATTTGAGGGAACGCCGTAAGCGTAGTGGTTAAGGCACTGAGCTACAAGCCGGGGGTCAGGATTTTAAACTGACCCAAACCCTCTGGCGGCACTATGGCCCTGGGGTCGACTCAGCCTCTAACGGAAATGAGTACCAGACGCTTGTTCTGGGGGTAAAGGCGGCCGTCATGCAGGGGCTGACAACCCGGCTGACATAAAGTGCCGATTGTCTAGAAAAAGTGGGAGCCTTAACCTCCTACTACCCCAAGGACCTCCGGGTCTGTTGTGGGATCACTTTACTTTTTTTACAATTTGAGGGAAGTAGATTATATAAGGGATGATCGAAAAACATTAATTCAGGATAAGGATGTATGGGGAGCTTATGTCCGCGCGGCCTTGAACCTACGGGTTCGATAGAGTTAGTGGATTTGTTGGTAATAAAATTGTTCGTTGCAAAACGTTTATGATAGTACGAAATATTAGTAAAGACGGAAAAAGTACATGGAACAACAGAATTACAAGAATTCTATTCTATGTCCACCGCTGTGGTCTCCGGGTAGCGTGCTGCCTTGTCACGCAGCGGGCCCGGGTTCGATCCCCGGTTAAGACAGTTTTTCTGAGTGAGGTTTTCATCGGGGTTTTTCCTCACCTGTAAGACAAATGTCAGGAAAACTTTAAGGCCCAAACGGTCCCCGAAATCATATGGCCATCGCATTCATCATCATTCATATTCATCTTAGATTAAGTTTAGGATTAGGGACTCTCCTGGCGCACCACTATCATCATCACCCATCATATCATCGGGGCAACGTAACCCCGCCTTCCAGGCGCCCCAACCTCAGAAGTGGGTTACAAGTACGCCATGCCAGGAGAGAAACCAGGAATGTCGAATGACAAACCTGGGGCATTTGAAAAAAAAAATTCTATTCTATAGTGTTCTGCCCGATGACAGGTCTTTCACTGCAGTCATAGCATTTTCATGATATACTTTGCAGCTTACTTACTTACTTACTTACTCACTGGCACTATCGAACCCGTAGGTTCATGGCCGCACGGACATAAGCTCTCCATACATCCCTATCCTGAGCTAATGTTTTCCAATCATTCCCTGTATAATCTACTTCCCTCAAATCATAGTTAATGTTGTTCTCCCACCTCATTCTTGGTCTACCAACTGGGCGTTTTCCTTCTGGCTTTCCTACAAGAAGTTTCCATGCACGTCTTTCATTCCCCATACGTGCAACATGTCCTGCCCATCGCAGTCTACGGGACTTAACTGTTCTTATTATATCTGGCTTCCTATAAAGACCATGTAGTTCATTGTTATGTAGTCTTCTCCATTCACCTGTCTGTTCATCTCTCTTTGGTCCAAAAATTTTCCTAAGAACTTTATTCTCAAATACTCGTAATCTCCTTTCCTCCCTTAAAGTAAGAGTCCATGTTTCGCACCCATATAATATAACTGGTAGAACAATGGTTTTATATATTTTCAGCTTAACGTTTTTTGAAAGGAGTTGGGACATCAAAAGTCTCTGCAATGCATAATAGCATGCATTTCCAGAATTAAGCCTATGTTTAATTTCTTTGTGCATCTCATTCCTATTTGTGATTATTGTTCCTAGGTATTTGAATTCAGCCAATTCCTCAAAATTTCCCTCATTTGTCATTAGCTGTCCATTTCCATTATATAATGTATTTCTACGTGTGACCATATATTTAGTTTTACTGATATTTACTTCTAGTCCTAATTTCTTAGTGTTACTCAATAGTGTGTGCGTGTTGGCCTTTAGTATCTCCTCGCTATCGGCCAGTAGTACTACATCATCAGCATAAACTAACAGCTTATTAATACCATTGAGTTGTAAGCCTTCCTCATTCTCTAAAGATTTAATGGCATGCTCTAGTACAAAATTAAATAGTAGAGGAGATAGTGCATCTCCTTGCTTTAACCCATTCTGGATTTCAAAAGTGTCTAAAAACTGTTTGCCTACACGCACCCTACTCGTTGAGCCATTTAGACACATTCGAATAAGTCTAACTAACTTTTTAGGAATTCCAAACTCCAGCAGGATACTATATAACTTCTCCCTCTTAATTGAATCATATGCTTTTTTGAAGTCTACATATAGTTGATGTACAGTACCATTATATTCCCATTTCTTTTCTAAAATCTGTCTTATACTAAAAATCTGATCTGTTGTAGACCTGTTTCTTCTAAATGCACATTGATGATCTCCTAGAATGTCATCAATATAGGGAGTAAGTCTGCTTACTAATATATTTGTTAGAATTTTGTACGAAGTTGAAAGTAATGAGATGCCCCTATAGTTGTTGCAATCAGTTTTATCTCCTTTCTTATAAATTGGTACGATAATTGATTCCTTCCATTCGTCTGGAAGAGCTTCTTTTTTCCAAATCATACTAAGCAACCAGCGTATCTTGTCCATCAATTTTTCTCCCCCTGATTTTATCAGTTCTGCTGGGATCTCATCTGAACCTGATGCTTTATACATCTTCAATTTTTCAATTGCCATTTCAACCTCTAATGCACTTGGCTCTGCGACTAGCATTTCTGCTGTCTGTAACTTATCCTCCTCAATGTTCTGTTCTGTATGTACATTTAATAGCTGATTAAAATAACTTTTCCATCTATTTAATATACTCTTGGAATCTGCAATCATTTCCCCATTTTCATTCCGAATTATGTTTGTTCTAGCCTGAAACCCTTTCTTCTCTATACTAATTCCCTGATATAATTCTCTAATGTTCCTATTTTTTTCATTCATTTCAAGATCATTAATCTTCTCTCTCAAATATTCCCTCTTTTTACTCTTTAGTAACTTGGTGGTTTCCCGTCTAACACTACCCAATTGCTCTAAATTTACCTCATTTGGCTCGTGTAACCATTTAATTTTTGCTACCTTTCTTTTCTTTACAATGTCGGCACATTCCTCATCAAACCATTTGTTTTGCCTCTTTTTTAAACAACCAATGCTTTCTGATGCTGACAATTTAATAGTATCTCTTATAGCCTCCCATTCTTTATTTATATCAGTTTCTTCGTCGTTTGCCACATTGTCATCTGAAGATTCCAGTACTTCAAATCTATTAGCAATTTTGATTTGGTATTCTTGCCGCATTTCATCATTTTTCAAGTTTTTTAATTCATATTTTACAGAATCATCTTTAGCGTTTGTTCCTCTCATAAGCGATAGCCGTTGTCTGATTTTCACCCTGACTAGATGATGATCTGAATTGCAGTCTGTCCCTCTAACTGATCTAACATCAATGATGCTACTGTGCCAGCGTTTATCCACTAATACATGATCTATCTGGTTCCGAGTTTCTCCATCTGGGGACGTCCAGGTGTATTTATGAATATCTTTATGCTGAAATGTTGTGCTCTTAACAATGAGATTCTTTGATGTGGCAAATGTGACTAATCTAACCCCGTTGTCGTTACTATCTTCATGAAGACTGAATTTGCCTATTGTTGGTTTGAATATATCTTCCCGCCCCACTTTTGCATTAAAATCTCCTAAGACAATTTTCATATGATATCGTGAAAGGCTATCAAATAAGCATTCTAATTCTTCATAGAACTCATCCTTGATCTTGTCATCTTTATCTTCTGTGGGGGCATGTACATTTACAATTATAAAATCATGTCGTTTACCCTTTAGAATTATGTATGATATCCTATCACTAACAAACTTAATATCTCGGATAGCGGATAGGATCCTCCTTCTGACTAAAAAACCCGTTCCAAATGCAGGTCTTTCTGCACCCCATACTTTGCAGCTTTAATAGAGAATTATAGGTGTGGTAACTTCCTGTTGCTTTCCACACCGGTGAATGAATGGTGATGGCCTGATGATTTTCGGGGACCGTTGGGCCCTAAGCTTCCTGACATTTGTCTTACAGGTGAGGAAAAACCCCGAAATAAACCTCACCCAGGAGCCTATCCCGACCGGGAATCGAACCTTGGCCCGCTGCGTGACAACTGACTGCTTATAAACTAAATACAATATGTAGCGATTATAATTTTAAAATTTCAGTAAGTAAAACAAAAGCAATGGCATTTTGTGGAAGAAACACACTGGGTGCAAAAATAATAATTAGAGACGAAATTATTGAACAAGTGTCCCACTTCAAATATTTAGGATGTGATATCAGCTATGAGTATGATACAGATATTGAACATAAAACTCATCAGTTTCAAGCTATTTGTTGCACAATAAATAGAACATTGAATAATAAAGCCCATAAACAAACAACATTAAAATTTTATAAAACAATGGCGGTCCCTGACCTTTTGTATGGGAGCGAATCTTGGATTATCTCTACCAAACAAGAAAGTAAAATCCAAGCAGCAGAGATGAAATTTTTAAGAAGAGTAAAAGGATGCACTAGAATAGACCAATTAAGAAATGAGGATATCTGTGAAGAACTGCAGATCTACTCCATAAAAGAAAATATATTTAACAACAAGAATCAGTGGAAAGAATATGTAGAAAGAATGGAAGGAAATAGATTACCAAATAAAATCTTACATTATTTTCCAAGGGGAAGAGGAGATGTCGGACGTCCTCGAAAGAGATAGTTTTAGATGTATTAGTGAAGACGGAACAAACAATTAATTGCCTAAACCAGGAAGTGAAAAAGAGTATTTAGGCGTAGCAGCGCACGCTGAGTATTAGTTAATACAATAAAACCTGTCTTAGCCGGAACCTTTATAAGAAGGAAACCTGTAGAGACGGAAAAAAAAATCTCCAGAACGGTACGATTTTATATGTAAAATCGTCCTGTATAAGCCGGAAACCTTCATAACGCGAAAACGGAATGGTTTTTAAAGTACCAATAGTTAATTTTTACCTCAGTAAGACGGAAAATTATTCTTAAGCACGTTCTAATTACAATATTAATGACCACACGTGAAAATTCTGCATATGACGCTTTGTACATTATATCGTTTTACCTTTTTGTGTTGCCATTGTATTGCGGGGATACCCTTGCTTATGTGTGACAGCGGGGAATCCCTCGCTTCTCCTTGCCTGCTTACGTTACCTGCGAGGGAGTTGGGAAACTCTTCAGTATTTCTATAGTTGAGTTCCTTCTCGCTTTTGTGTAATAAAATTGTTTTGTATTGCCGTGCAAACTGAGCTGTGTTACATACACTATTTTGTCTATATTTCAGTCAATTACGTTATGTCTTTAAAGCGTGCATGTAAAACCATAACTGCTTGAGATTTTTTTTTTCAAATGCCCCAGGTTGTCTTTCGACATTCCTGGTTTCTCTCCTGGCATGGCGTACTTGTAACCCACTTCTGAGGTTGGGGAGCCTGGAAGGCGGGGTTACGTTGCCCCGATATGATGGGTGATGATGATGATAATGGTGCACCAGGAGAGTCCCTAATCCTAAGCTTAACCTAAGATGAATATGAATGATGATGATTGCGATGGCCATATGATTTCGGGGACCATTTGGGTCTTAAATTTTTTCCTGACATTTGTCTTACAGGTGAGGAAAAACCCCGATAAAAACCTCACCCAGAAAAAACTGTACCGACCGGGGATCGAACCCGGGCCCGCTGCGTGACAAGGCAGCACGCTACCCCGAGACCACAGCGGGTGGACTGCTTGAGAAAATTCAAGCTTGTAATTTGGGAACCCTTTATAAGAAGGAAAACTGCCAAGACGGAAATATATTTAAGGAACCGTCATGTTCCTTCATAGACAGGTTTTACTGTATTAGTATAAAATAAATTAATACAACATTTCAGTCGTAATTGGATTATATTGCTAGATAATACTGGATTGTTCTGGAAATAGAATGTTTAGGAGATCGTGGACCTGCTGTAAATAGGTGTGTCTTAGTCAAAATTTTGTTACTGTGAGACGTAGCTGCGTGTTACAACATAATTGCAAAACTTTGTGGCAATAAAAACAGTCAATTTAATTGAATTTCTTGATACGTAAATTGTGAAACGAATATTCATTCTCATTTATCCATAAATAATGTGTTTCAACAGTCGATTTCAGCATTAAAAGTCATTTACGAAAAGAAATATAGGCTACCACATTTGGACTTCGTTTTATAAACCTCCACCCATATCCTGTCTTTTATGTCTTATTTGATTACGCTACTAATCATCGTAAAGATATTATGTAAAATCTTCAATTATTGCAATGCGTGTGTGTTTGTGTGTATGTTCTAATGCCACCCACTGTACATTTTGATGCTTCAGGTTCCGCCCTGGCGTAAATGTGCTCTATTTTCAATTTACCACCATTTCAGGAGGCACTTTACATATGGACGATGTTATGCATCAACCGGCTATGCGCCATTATGTAAGTTTCGAGAAAAATACGTTTAAAGTTTAACCTTACATATGGACGATGTTATGCATCAACCGGCTATGCGCCATTATGTAAGTTTCGAGAAAAATACGTTTAAAGTTTAACCTTACATATGGACGATGTTATGCATCAACCGGCTATGCGCCATTATGTAAGTTTCGAGAAAAATACGTTTAAAGTTTAACTTTACATATGGACGATGTTATGCATCAACCGGCTATGCGCCATTATGTAAGTTTCGAGAAAAATACGTTTAAAGTTTAACTTTACATATGGACGATGTTATGCATCAACCGGCTATGCGCCTTTATGTAAGTTTCGAGAAAAATACGTTTAAAGTTTAACTTTACATATGGACGATGTTATGCATCAACCGGCTATGCGCCATTATGTAAGTTTCGAGAAAAATACGTTTAAAGTTTAACTTTACATATGGACGATGTTATGCATCAACCGGCTATGCGCCTTTTGTAGTTTGGAGAAAAATACGTTTAAAGTTTAACTTTACATATGGACGATGTTATGCATCAACCGGCTATGCGCCTTTATGTAAGTTTCGAGAAAAATACGTTTAAAGTTTAACTTTACATATGGACTATGTTATGCATCAACCGGCTATGCGCCATTATGTAAGTTTCGAGAAAAATACGTTTAAGTTTAACTTTACATATGGACGATGTTTTGCATCAACCGGCTATGCGCCATTATGCAAGTTTTGAGAAAAATACGTTTAAAGTTTAAGTCAATCTTCGCTATTTATTGTAGCGTCTAACTAACAATATTGGATATTAAAGTTAATTCCCTTATTTGACAGTTATGCGTCAACAATCTAAGAGCGGGAACATTTGGCACTTAGCTGCATGATGCAAAACACAGAATCTCTGATAGGACTGATGGCGTTTACATGTTTTTCTTTAATAATAAGGGTGTTGTATTAAAGATTTGGCGCTAAAAGTGTGCGTACACTTACTTCATGAGCCAGTGCAATTAATACATTTACTTTGAGGAATTTTTATATGCTAGATTTTTCTTATTTAATATAATCTTGAGGATTATTAAATAAATCGTCCATATATTATGTATTCTTTATCGTATAAAGACGAAAGTATATATTTGTGTAGTGTAAAGTGTATCAAATTAGGGATGATGAAGAAGTTGAAACCGATGCCGGCACGAGCCTACGCCGTCGAAAAGCACCAAGGGGACTGCCAGGCTTAACGTCCCTATCTGAATGTTTTCCACTAGTATATCACCACTTTCACCATTATCATTAGATGTGCAATGAACTACAATGGAAGACATTCAAATGAGGTTATTGCAGTTTCATCTGTTGATTGGCTTGCAATGTAGTAAATAGGAAACATTATCATTATTATATTATCTACTTCTTCCTTCTAAGTATTAGGCCAAGGCCTGTTACGATCCTATAGAAAATTTTCCCTCCAGCGTTTCATAGGACGGCCCAGAGATCTTCGTCCTCTTGGTATATAATTATAAACAGCTTTGGGGATCCGATTTGAACTCATTCTTTCAAGATGGTTTTTCCAATGTAGTTGGTAATGTTGGATATATTCCAAAATTGACGTAGTCTTCAATTCTTTTAATTTTTTCAATCCTTTTCCGATCTCATCTTATTATTATTATTATTATTATTATGATTATTATTATTATTATTATTATTATTATTATTATTATTATATTATTATTATTATGTCCCGCGCCGTAGCCGAGCGGTTAAGGTAGGAAGCCTTGGCTGCAGAGCTACGGGATTTGCGCTGGTTCGAGTCTCCATGGGGGAAGAAATTTTCTCATGGTATTTCGGCCAGTATGGGACCGGTGCCCACCCAGCATCGTGAGGCAATTGGGTAGCTAAAATAAGTAGCGGCTCCAGGTTGAGGAACCAGCTATAACGGCGGGGGGACTCGGCATGCTAACCACATGTCACCCCTACACTGGCTGTTGATCATCTACCTCTGTGATTGACACATGTGGATGTGAAGGGCCAGCAGCCGGCTGGTAAAAGGGCAACCGCTGAAAAGTGGAAAGACCCTCAATCGGATTATTATTATTATCATCGGCCGCGGTGGACTAGTGATTATGCTCTTTTCCTCAGGTCCCGAGGGTCGCGGGTTCAAACCTGGCCGGGGTCGATGGATTTTTTAGGATGGAAAAATCCAAGGAACAAGTCCTCCGGGAGGGACTTTAAGCCGTGGGTCCCGAGTCTGAAGATTTTCAGGCTCGTAAAAGATCCCTAAGCCTGAATGAAAGGCCTCTAAGCAAAATTTACCGAATTTTCCCGTTCTAGTACTACCTTGGTTTCCTAGATGTCAGAATGAGGCGGAACGCTGACCACGGACCACTCAAATGACATCTATACGAAAACAAGTGTAACTAAATTAGTATGGTTCAAATTCTTCCCTGTAGGGGGAGAGCGCCTAAATGTCTGTTAAGGGAAACATGGGCTTACAAGATACACGAAGTTTATTATTATTATTATTATTATTATTATTATTATTATTATTATTATTATTATTACTATTATTACTGGCAATAGTGATTATTCGTAGTCACTGTAACTACCCTGGCCATATATCGAGTATTTATCAATAGGGACATTGACTGTAAGGATTGTAGTTAGAACGTTCTGAATTTTTAGAAACGGAAAATCTACCCACCTCATCCGGATTTGAATTCGCGACATCAAAAGATAAATTTCTAAGTTTAGAAACTTGATATAGACGATCTGACATATAACTGTTTTCCCATCCTGGTATCACAGTATGTTATTAATTTTTAATTTAACTTAAGTCTTAAATATGTAGAAGATATTATTTTGGAGGTTTGGCACGGAAAGATGGCAGCAGCTGTAAAAACCCGAAGATAGATAATATTAACAGAAAACTCTATCTATAGGTGCTGTATAAGTCAGTTTACCGCTTGCATGTGGGTTGCAAGGGAAAAAAATCAGATTGGTTGAAACTGGGGTTTGAATACGGGACCTTCAGAATATAATGTCAAACACTACAGCTTAAACAATAATGGAGGTCACTTTGAACAATTCCGGTTTTTTTTATGTTGTAAGCTACGGAAAATAATATATTTGCATTTCCGGTTAATTGGCTTATGCTGCACCTGTAATGTTAGATACATGAGTGTATTAACATTAAATCAAATCTCTCACGTGCATTCAAGATATTTTTTTTTTCTGGGCGCGACAGGCCTACAAGGTCCTTAGCCTACCAGCCGGCTGCTGGCCTCACTCCAATGAGCATCCATATGTGTCATCAGAGGTAGGTGTTCATCAGCCAGCGTAGGGATGACATGTGGTCAGCATATCGAGTCCCCCAGCCATTATAGCTGATTTTCTCAACCTGGAGCCGCTACTTATTGTAGCTACCCAATTGCCTCACGATGCTGGGTGGGCACCGGTCCCATACTGGCCGAAATACCATGAGAAAATTTCTTCCCCCATGGAGACTCGAACCAGCGCAAGTCCCGTAGGTCTGCTAACCACTCGGCTACGGCGCGGGACTAGATAATTTTGTATTGTGTTTTTAATACAGGAAATACGTGTATTCTATCTATTACTGTAGTAAAAACCATCCATCCATAGTAATTCTGCCCGAGGGCAGGTCTTTCACTGCGATCACAGAATTCTTCATGCTATGCTTGCAGCTTTACTAGGGAATTATAGGTGTAGTAGCTGATTTCCACACCGGTGAAGGATGATGATGATGATGTTGATGATGGCCGGATGATTTTTAGGGGACCGTCGGACCCTAAGCTTCCTGTCATTTGTCTTACAGGTGAGGAAAAGTCCCGACCGGGAATCGAACCCGGGCCCGCTGCGTGACAAGGCAGCACGCTACCTCGAGACCACAGCGGTGGACTACAATAAAATAATATTTTATTAAGTAATCAATTGAATTTGTGTTTACCTGATGAAAATCCATAACTCATTTAATTAAATAAAAATAAAACTTAAAGTTTTGTGAGATTTTCTTATTTATAATATGAAAATCACATAAAACCTTAAGTTTTATTTTTATTTAATTAAATATTATATTTTATTATTTATTTGTGGTGTTTGTTGAAACTGTACAAGAAATCTGAGTATTTAATGTCCAAATTAATCAGAAAGCAGGATACCAAAGGACCGATAAAAAGAAAAACGAAGATATAAGAACAGAACTTAATATATTTAATCTCTGTGAAAGAATAAAATATTGTCAAAATGCACATCTCCAGCACATATTACGAATGAATGAACAGCGCATACCAAGAAAAATGTATGATTATAAACCAAAAGGGAGAAGAATGTTGGGAAGACCATTGAAGAGATAGAAGGACCAATTCGACCTATAATGAGATCGGAACAGGCCATTGGGCTTAATCCTTGTTGTTGATGATGATGATGATTTAATAAGAAAGAATATTTTTTTTATTAATAGTGTAGCTTATACGTTCCAATTATGAGTAAATATGAAGTTCTAATCTGGACTCTTAGAAAGAAATTTTATAAAAAAAAAACTCTTGCCTAAACCAGGAAGTGAATAATAATAATAATAATAATAATAATAATAATAATAATAATAATAATAATAATAATAATAATAAGAAGAAGAAGAATAAACAAAACACTGGTCGTAGAATTCCCGCTCTCATTTTTCAATTAGTATTATTTTCTTGCTCTTAGTTTCTCTTTGTCACTTGTACGTTATACGTATAAATTAATTTAAAATTAATATTTGTAATTGTATGACGCACATTGCGTGCATAAGAACAGTCTTCTCTAGCATACAAAAATATTACACAGTTTAGTTATACAGCAAAAAGTTCATTGTCTGGCCTTGAAGCTATTTTCATGCAATTATTGTTTCTTTTCTTGGACTGGTTTTTTAAAATGTACATTAGTCTCATTTTTCATCACAAGCACTATATTTTATTTTCTATAAGCTAACATATAACTATATATAACTAACTCACTGGCACTACTAACCGAACCCGAAAGTTCGTGGTCGTGTATATATAAAGCTGTCCTTACATCCCGATCCTAAGGTAATCTTTTCCAATCATCTGCTGTATAAGATACTTTCCTCAAATCGAGTTTAATGTTATTCTCCCCCCTCATTCTTAGCTTACCACTTAGCATTTTCCCTCTGGTTTTCATACAAGTAAGCTTACATGATGCCACACTTTGCATTTCCCTTCGTGTCAGATGTCTTGCCCTTCGCAGTTGACAAGACTTAACTGTTCTTAGTTATATCTGGTTTCCTATAAAAGATCATACCAGTTCACTGTGCAGTTTTCTCCATTCACCCTGTCTGTTCCAATCTCTCTCTAGTCCATACATTTTCCCAAGAATTTCTTCCTCAATTGTTTCGTACTCTCCTTTCTCCTCCCTTGAAGCTAAGAGTCGCATGTTTCGCATCCTAATATATAACTGGTAGAATAAACAGGTTTATATATTTAGTTTCAGTTTAACGTTTTTTTTGAAAGGAGTTCGGACAAGCAGTCTCCCTTTTCCTCCATGCATAATAGCACGCTTTCCCAGATCTGAGCCCTATGTTTAATTTCTTTGTGCATCTCATTCCTATTTGTGATTAATGTTCCTAGGTATTTGAATTCAGCCACTTCCTCAAAATGTTCCTCTTTTGTCATTAGCTGTCCTTTTCCATTATATAATGTATTTCTGTGTGTGACCATATATTTAGTTTTATTGATAATTACTTCCGGTCAAAAGAACAAATTTAAAAACAGTACTGGAATATCCAAAACACAGTTGCCTACCTCTTTGAAAAGCTAAATTAGACATCGTTAAAAGAGAGATGAATAGTATTATAATGATATTGTGAAAAGAAAAATTAATCTCTGAACCAGGAATCGAACCGTGGATCTCTCCTTCTCCGTATGATCCATTATTGGAACTGTGTTAAAATAAGAGTATTGGAAAATGTTAAGATATGAATAGTATATACATTAAAAGTATTGAGTACAGAACTTATAAGAGTTTTATGAAATAATTGCCAAAATCATGAGGCGTAACAAGTTTCTTTTCATGTAATTGTCATGCTCTTAAGTGTCTGTTAATCACCTGTTATTTTTTTAACCTGGTATAGTCATTCCTTGCTCTTCAGTGCCTGTCAGTTATCTTAATATACCTACTGTGGCATGTGACAATATCCATGTAACTTCAGTAAGAATATGTATAATATTATTTAGAATTTAGAATAGATTTATTTAGCCTGGTGGAGTTCAGACCATGTGGCCTTCTCTTCCACTCACCAGGACAAACATATGTTACATATAAATACAAAAAAATTACAATAATAGTCATACTAAACAATTAATTATCATAAGTAATGCCACGAGTGATTTCCAAATTATCGATAAATTCACGACTCACGAAGTGAGGAGTGAATTTATCTAGAGAATTTGGAAATCAAGAGTGGCATTTGTTAGGACTATTTAACGAATAAAATTAAGCTGTTTACTCACAAATCATTATTTAACTATAGTTATTTTAAAATATTTATACATTTAATGTAAACGGCGATGTTTGAAAACAAATGAGAAACGATAGGTACGCTTCTACTGCTTCATTTGTCTATCACTGCAACCAGATCATACTATTTATTGCCAAAGGAACGCAATATTGTAAGGAGGAGCTTTCTTTAATATGGTAATTATAACACTGATAAATATTTGGTGAAACACGACTCTGATTGGTTGTAAAACAGAAATCATTGAAACGTGATTGGTCATTGACTCCCATTTGGGGCATGAGTTAAATAGTCTACTAAATTGAATAATAATGAAAATAATGTCAAATAATACAATAAAATTAAATACAATTAAAATTAAATTAGTGATAGAATGAATACAGAAAGGAATAACAGCTCGAATCTACTATACATAAACAGAAAAGAAAAAAATACAAAGAAAGTAATAAACTATGATGAATTAATCTATCGCTTTTTATACAAGGCATTAGGTAAATATATTAACGAATCTTAAAACTATTTTTATTAAATAATGAAAAAACAAATTATTAATTAAAAAAAATAATATTAGTGAGTTGTTTATGTTAATACTTTTATTTTCAATTTGTTTCTGAAAGATTGTAAAGTTTGCCTCACTATGATGGTTATCCATCGGTTCGCTTTGTTTCCCCACAGCTGTTATATATAATTAAATATAAAGATGCCGACTACTGCTACTATAATAATTTCGCATGTTAATCATTGTCGAGCATTGTCGCGTGGCACCCGCTTTTATATAAACGGGCAACCATCATAGTGAGGCAATATTACTTCAAAATATGTGAAATAAAATTCAGTTATATTAACTCTAATATAGTGGTTTATGAAGATATAATTTCCCCAGCATCTAAATACAGGGTTCTTCATTTATAACCTAACGGGCACACGGCGTTTTGCTTGTTTATGTTGGCACACCCAACCGCGCACAGGCAAAATTCCGTTTGCCCGTTAGGTTATAAATGAAGAACCATGTAGCAAGGAGCAAAATATGTACTTGCATATAAATCCCAGCTCTAATGTAAGTATGCTGGCCAGATAATATTCAGAGACAGTTTGGGCCTTAAAATTTCCTGACTTAAAAATCCTAAGGAATAAAAAATCGCAGATATGCCAGATTTAATAGCCTTAACAGTACGTATACTCTAGGCGTATTCTGCAAATAACGAATAACCCAAACGTAGATAAAGTGTTGTATACAACTCGTACAAAAATAGCGTTATTCTGTCATGATTCTTATAAAAATCGCTACGCCATGGAGGTGTTCTAATTTGACCCATTCGTTAAACATCTCCTTCCGTAATAAATAAGGGAGTGTAGCATCTCATCTCATAAAAGTTTAATTCTTTTAGGACATGTTTCAAAACTATTGTTTTATTGTCAGCTTGTCCACACCAAGTTTTACGAGTTAAGATGCAAAGACTTAGGCCTACCTTATTTATTAAGAAGAACCTCATCATGTCACTTCCTATTGTAATTTTATAATCTCCTTTCGTAACTAGTTGCATAGTGTTAATACTAACTATACTGTGCATTTGTTTACTATACTAGTACTTACTTACTTACTCACTGGCACTATCGAACCCGTAGGTTCATGGCCGCACGGACATAAGCTCTCCATACATCCCTATCCTGAGCTAATGCTTTCCAATCATTCCCTGTATAATCTACTTCCCTCAAATTATAGTTAATGTTGTTCTCCCACCTCATTCTTGGTCTACCAACTGGGCGTTTTCCTTCTGGCTTTCCTACAAGAAGTTTCCATGCACGTCTTTCATTCCCCATACGCGCAACATGTCCTGCCCATCGCAGTCTACGGGACTTAACTGTTCTTATTATATCTGGCTTCCTATAAAGACCATGTAGTTCATTGTTATGTAGTCTTCTCCATTCACCTGTCTGTTCATCTCTCTTTGGTCCAAAAATTTTCCTAAGAACTTTATTCTCAAATACTCGTAATCTCCTTTCCTCCCTTAAAGTAAGAGTCCATGTTTCGCACCCATATAATATAACTGGTAGAATAATAGTTTTATATATTTTCAGCTTAACGTTTTTTGAAAGGAGTTGGGACATCAAAAGTCTCTGCAATGCATAATAGCACGCATTTCCAGAATTGAGCCTATGTTTAATTTCTTTGTGCATCTCATTCCTATTTGTGATTATTGTTCCTAGGAATTTGAATTCAGCCAATTCCTCAAAATTTCCCTCTTTTTACTATACTAGTACGGTATCGGAAATTGTAATAGTTACATACGCAACAAGGGAAGTAAGTAGTAGAGTACTATTACATTGGTCGACAAGGTTTTCTTCACAAGAAATCTGATTAGTGAATCTAGTGTATTTTTTTCCATACTGAATTCAGATATGTAGTCAGAATTTTTCCATCAGGCACAGTTTTTTTTGTGACAGCTACCTTTTTAAAATTTATTTTAGCATTCTCTTTGACCTGTCATAGGAACCTTTACCATATATGTAGCGATTTTATTCCAGCTGTATTTAAGGGCTGTCTCTGACGAGCACGGTGAGCGTTTTCATCAGCAAATTTCCACAATGGAAAAGAGGTACCAAGGCAAGTGGAGTTCTAATATGCTGGCTGACTACTGTTGGACCAAGAAGAGAAATGTTCCAGATGCAAAATATGCCCAAAAATCACTATCTACCACTTTCTAGGTAAGTCAGAATGAGTTAAGAGTTAGGTGGATTTTATTAAAAACTATAAAAATTATAAAAAATGTAAATTAATATCACAGAAAACTCTTGCCTGATAGGGGAAAAAAAAACTGAAATATTTAAATTCAGGTTGAAAAATACTTCTAAAATCTCATATTTGTATTCTTGTGAAAGAAAAAAAGTTCATTTTTGTCGACTAGTGTTATCTGTCCAACGTAAGAAGCACGCCTTGACATTTAACCTCAAATGTATTACTCCGCGCAGCACGTGTAAGAGTGCAGGCGAACTCTGTCAGCTGTTTGTTACTTGCCGATAAATGAATGCACAACAATCGTAATTTTTTTGCGCGATAGTGTGTTTTATCGTACTTACCAGCAATGGCGACCATTATTGAAAGTTCAACTTCCTACATTTCGGGGTTGCCAACCTAAGTAACTATACTGTAATATTACATTTACACCCACGTGCGGGAAGTAAAACCACTGCCCTCTGTGTTTACTACGTACAATCTATATACAGAAAATATCCAAATGGTAGTGTTAATATACATTATACCAAACAAATCACTGCATTTTAAATGAACTGAACTTTCTTTGAAACAGTATAAAACAATAAATGCGTACTTGCGGTCATGTTATCAATAATTGTTTCTCAAGGCCTCCTGTTGTTTCAACTAATAAACATTGCTCACACTGATAACGTTAGTCAATTGTTTATAATGAACGAAAATATTTCCAACAAAGATGTTACTATTTTAGTATTATTTATTATTTTTAAAACTCCATCGCTCAAAAAATAATGTACAACGCACATTTTTGAAGTGTTTTACAGAATCTCGGAAATTAAAGACCTCGCTATCGATCGGTTTTTAAACATTTCCTCACATCTGCAAAAACCACTTCCCAACCTCGCATCGTAATACGTATACTATTGTTCACTCCTGTACTAATAATTCTGTTTAATTTCTATATTTTGTGTGAATTTATATCTTGGTTAGAATATTTCAATGCTTGATAGCCGGGAAATGTTGATAAAACAATTGCAATTGTTTATTGTTGTCTGAATTAGTGGCAGACATTTTAAATAACAGTTTGGCGCTTGGTGAGGAAAGGGGTACCTCAAGGCGGCGTCCTCGCTCCTCTTCTCTTCTCGATTTATATTAATGACGTGACCAAGAAACTACAAAACTGCAAGCATCATCTTTACGGCCGACGACCTACAGATTTACACACACTTTAGGCCTGACGAATTAATGATATATTGACAAAGTAACACTGACCTCAGGCATATATCTTTATGGTCCAGACAATATGGGCTGAAACTAAATGTAAACAAAACGCAAGCAATAATTATCGGACATCCAAGGCTATTACAACCTCATAAACAATGGCAATATGCCGGCTGTCATATTAGATAATGAACAAATTCCTTATACCGACGTCGTTAAAAACTTGGGATTTTACTTAGATTCTAATTTAAAATGGCATGAGCAAGTAAAACAAACATCTAAAAGGATCTTCTCCATAATGCATTCCCTAAAGCGACTTAAAACATTTTCTTCCTACAACTCTTAAAAGAATTTTAATCCAAACTTTAGTGATGCCGCATTTTGACTACTGTGATGTTCTACTAACTGACATAAGTGACGGATTGTCGGACAAACTGCAGCGTGTCCATAATATGTGTATCAGATTCATGTTTAATGTTCGAAAATACGATCACATTTCTCCATTATTCCACGAATTGTCATGGCTACATCTAAAAGAGAGAAGAAAATCGCACTGTCTAATTCTCCTATTTAAGATCCTACATACCTCGATTCCCAATTATTTATCATCCCGTTTCCAGTATCTATCCTCAAACCATAACTTAAACACAAGATCACAACATAGTCCTCTTACTTAATATACCGCAACATAGGACATCACACATCACTCCATGTCATATACCATCTCCACTTCTCGCAACTGTGAATTCCCTACCACAAGAAATAAGGGGCTGCCGGACATTGGCATCTTTTAAAAGAAATCTAAATTTATATTTGCTCTAAACTCGACTTCATTATTATCCAGTGTAAGATATATATATTAATTGGTGTTTCCCGTATAATGTATCATATTTATATTATTATTATTATCGTATCATTATTGTTATTACCCTATGAAATGTTGTTTGTACATGACATTTACATTGCTACATTTATTGTATCTTTAACTGTTTATAATTAGTACAGTGTATATCTACATTTGTCGAATATTTATTTGTATTTGTGCTGGTTGAGTGGAAGAGAGGGCCTTATGGCCTTAACTCTGCCAGAATAAATAAAGTATTATTATTATTATTATTATTATTATTATTATTATTATTTGACGGCATATTAATTACAAATATGATTAATTGTGATCTAGAGGAAGTGGCGACTGTTGCTGTTCATTTTCTGTTACCAACAAATTCGAAAAACATATATGAAAAGAATACAGAATATTTAAGGACTGATGTAAATAAAAAAATACATTATTAAGTCAATTACTTTTCTTTCCTAGGGAAGTAAGTTGAGCAATACATATCCTTGTCAATGGATACCAAGGCCTCTCGTAAATTTAACTTACTTCCCTAAAAACAAAATTAAGCCATTATTTGTATAGGAGTTTCGTGGTGGACGAAACGGAGCTTCGGCAGGTTTTTCTCGGGGTTTCTCCCGTTTTCCCCTGCCACAAATTTCATTCCACCATTTCTCCACACTCATCTCATCCATTTCATTTCCTTTCATTCATCCACCCTTGTGACTGTGCGTCAGTAGTGGTCGGCCGGCACCCTTGTAGTTGACAGACCTTTTTAAATATAGGGATTTCATCTCATCTCATTCCTCGACCCGACCCTGAGTTGGACACGAGTTGAGGATATTTATTTATTTTTCTAAAGGAGTGACTAATAGTATATTATGATGCGAGGTTGGGAAGTGGTTTTTACAGAAGCGAGGAAATGTTTAAAAACCGATCGATAGCGAGGTTTTTAATTTCCGAGATTCTGTAAAACACATCACAAACGGCGTTATACATTTCTTTTGCGCGATGGGTTTTAAAATAATAAATAATAGCATCTTTGTTGGAAATATTTGCGTTCATTATAAACAACTGACTAACAGTGTGAACAATGTTTAGTTATTAGTTAAGACTACAGCAGGCCGTGACACCAATCAGTCATAAAATGGCGGCAAGTATGTATTTATTGTTTTACATGTTTCAAATAAAATTAAGTTAATTTAAAATGCAGTGATTTGTTTCGTATAATGTATAAAATTATGGCTGTTTCTGTTCTTTTATATCGATCTGAATCTTGGGTACTTAGAAAAAATGATATCTCACACATTCAAGCCGCTGAAATGAAATTTTTAAAATCCGTAAAAGGATGTACACGCATGGATAGATTACACAATAAATCAATAAGAAATGAACTGCAGATATTTTCAATAGTTGATAAACTAGAAGAGCACAAATACCAATGGAAAGAACATTTAAACAGAATGGACAATACAAGATTACCCAAAAACATCAACACCTACAAACCACATGGAAAAAGATCTTTGGGACGGCCAAGGAAACGATGGACTTAAGACCGGAACAGGTCGAATTGACCTAATCCTGGAAAGGAAGAAGAAGAAGAAGAAGATGTATATTAACACTTTTGGATATATTTTTGTATATACATTGTACGAAGTATACATAAAGGACACTGGTTTTACTTCCCGCACGAGGTTTGTATTACACATCCAAGTTAACTGTTAACGGGCGGAGGAGAAGAGTTTTAGCGCTAGTGTCGCCGATCTACTGAATCTGTGGAAGGGATGTAGGAGAAAACTGTACATCCGATCACGAATTGAAATTTTTCAACTTCAAATGTGGGGGGAGAATCCCTAAACACGTGTGAAAGATCTTAACATGGTTGTCAAATTAGTCATTTAAGAACGGAACGCTCAAGCGGTCGGATCATTTAACATCACAGTATTTGTCATCTCTCCATTACCAGCCTCACAATAAATCACAAGTGGCAACATGCAATGAGAAGGGCAAGGAAGGGACAGCTCATTCCTAGGCGTAACCCCAAAAGTAACAGGGTTGTCAAGTTAGTCATTCTGCCACTGACCGCGCAGAACGACGGACCATTAAAATACATAGTATTTGTCAGCTCTCTACCTGCCAATCAAACAACATAATTCAAAGGACAGGAAGTGGCAACATAGTAAGGAATAGAAAGAGAAAGACAGTTTGTTAGTTAATATATTTTCCGCCTGCACAAAACACTTGGATGGGTAATAATATGTAATATCACAGTACATGTAGTTATTTAGGTTGGCAACCCCGAAATGTAGGAAGTTGAACTTTCAATCATGCTGTGAGTACGACAAAACGCACTATCGCGCAAAAAGATCTTACAATCTGTGATATAGTAATCAACCATCGATTGATTCGGTTGATATTTCACAACAGCATTATCTCCTTATCAAATTGCACAGCATATGTGAAGGTCGTAAGTTAATTATTCTGATTGTGATTACGAATTGTCCCTGTCTCAAGTTCTGTATCACGATAGCAGTTAAATTAAAAATAAATAATAGTTTAAAAAACTAAAACAACACGCTTTATTAGAAAACCGAACTAAAAAATGAAAAATAATTTTAATTTCCAATACGCTTGGGATAAAATTAAAGTGGCTAACAAAAAAATCATCTCCAACACATCTAGAATAAAACTAGAGTTATCTACAAAAAAAATTACCATCAAAAGCATGGGGTGCTTTTTAGAGGTTTTACATTTTCTTCTTATAAACTTTACTTTTACCAATATCTGTTCGTCAAATATATTAATTGATATAGAGCACTCCATACTTTTGATTGTAATATTACTTTTTTTTTTGTAGATAACTCTGGTTTTATTCTAGATGTGTTGGATATGATTTTTTTGTTGACTACTTTAATTTTATCCCAAGCGTGTTGGAAATTAAAATTATTTTTCATTTTTTAGTTCGGTTTTCTAATAAAGCGTGTTGTTTTAAGTTTTTAAACTATTATTTATTTTTTATTTTTTAGTTTTAATATTTTACAGAATAAGATAAAAATGTAAATAGGCCTATCTTTAAATTCGATACTATTGTAGTATGAGCTAAAAGTTATACTCTACTAAAAAATAACTGCGGGCCGGATTTGAACCAGCGACCTATGGATTACTGAAATTATATACCAACTGAGCTCTTACAACGATTGAGTAAGAAGTTTCTAAGTCCGCAACCTATTATACCGGTTTTTATTATTTTGATTTTCTGCTGATTCTGGCTAGGATTTTAGAAACATTTATGAAATTATTGTATTGTCATTGGTCCTTTACACGTATACAAAGTTTGAAGTCGATCCAATGATTTTAAGTGGGTGAAAATCGCGTTGAAAGATTCCGTTACATAGATACAGGTCTAGCTAATATAAAGCGTGTAATTAGCATTTTTTTCTTACTACAGTATAAACGCAAAAACTAATCACATGAAACGTGGCTCGTAGTCATTTTTCTCTGACTATTTAACTCATGCCCCAAATGGGAGTCAATGACCAATCACGTTTCAATGATTTCTGTTTTACAACCAATCAGAGTCGTGTTTCACCAAATATTTATCAGTGTTATAATTACCATATTAAAGAAAGCTCCTCCTTACAATATTGCGTTCCTTTGGCAATAAATAGTATGGTCTGGTTGCAGTGATAAACAAAAGAAGCAGTAGAAGCGTACCTATCGTTTCTCATTTGTTTTCAAACATCGCCGTTTACATTAAATATATAAATATTTTAAAATAACTATAGTTAAATAATGATTTGTGAGTAAACAGCTTAAATTTTTATTCGTTAAATAGTCCTACACAAATGCACTCTTGATTTCCAAATTCTCTAGATAAATTCACTCCTCACTTCGTGAGTCGTGAATTATCGATAATTTGGAAATCACTCGTGGCATTACTTATGATAACTCTAGTTTTATTCTATATGTGTTGGAGATGATTTTTTGTTGACCACTTTAATTTTATCCCAAGCCTGTAGGAAATTCAAATTATTTTCCTTTTTTTAGTTCGGTTTTCTAATAAAGCTTGTTGTTATAGTTTTTTTTAAACTATTTTTTTTTTATTACGTGTCCATTTCCATTATATAATGTATTTCTATATGTGACACATAATTTAGTCAGTTTCGCCAATATATGTTTATAAATTATGTACAAAGTGTATCAAGGTCAAAGCACTTAATATAATGTAGATTACATTTTATGTGTTTTTTATACGATTCATTTTTAGCATAACGATTTTGGTAACGTGCTCGTAGATTCAAACCTGACCCAAAGTCAATGGCGGATATTAATTTTAATGGAATCAAAAGAGCACTGAAGATTAATCCTTCCAGATAAAAATATCTATATATTGTCTCAGGTCACGATATCGTCAGTCTTGTTTTAATCTGGCAATAAAAGAATCTCCCAACTTTTAACGCTAATAAACGGGTTCTATTAATATTTACTTCAGATCATTCGCATTTCAAAACAGCAAAATTTTATTTAGCGAGAAAAGTTGGCAATGTACCAAACGTTTTATATTTATTTGCAAGACTTTAAACATCCTACCATTTTAATCGTCGATTTTAATGTCATGGGAGCGTGCTACAGAACCTTTATTTCTTGTAACACACTACTTAATATACAGCGTGTGCTCCTACGCGTAAATATATTAAACGTGTTTTTTTGTTTCCTTAAATAAGTTTTTTTTTGTCTAATGCCACCAGGTTGTCTTTTATTATATTTCTGATATTCTCCCCTGGCATATTTGGTTATTATCGGCTATTTGCCTTGATCGTGTTATTTTATATGATTCAATAATACTAATTATATAATTATTATTGTGTTATTATTTTACATTATTCAATAATATTAATTATATAATTATTATTATTGTGTTATTATTTTACACTTATTCAATAATATTAATTATATCATTAATTAGTGTAATTATTTTGCATTACTCAATAATATTAATATATAATATTATGTGTTATTATTTTGCATTACTCAATAATATTAATTATATAATTATTATTGTGTGTTATTATTTTGCATTACTCAATAATATTTAATTATATAATTATTATTGTGTTATTATTTTGCATTACTCAATAATATTAATTATATAATTATTATTGTGTTATTAATTTTGCATTACTCAATAATAGTAATTATATAATTATTATTGTGGTATTAATTTTGCATTATTCAATAAATTAATTATATAATTATTATTGTGTTATTATTTGCATTATTCAATAATTTAATTATATAATATTATTGTGTTATTATTTTGCATTATTCAATAATATTAATTATATAATTATTTTGTGTTATTATTTTGCATTATCAATAATATAATTATATAACTTATTATTTGAGTTATTTTGCTTATTCAATAATATTAATTATATATTATTATTGTGTATTATTTTGCATATCAATAATATAAATTATATAATTATTATTGTGTTATTATTTGCATTATTCAATAAATATTATATAATTACTATTGTGGTATTATTTTGCATTATGCAATAAATAATCAATAAAATTTTATTGTATTATTTTGCATTATTCAATAATATAATTATAATTAGATTGTGTTATATTTTGCATATTCATATATTAATATAAATTATTATGTGTTATTATTTTGCTTATTCAATAATATAATTATATAATCATTATTGGTTTA
>JASPKZ010002748.1:0-59035 GCA_030220185.1 Diploptera punctata | reverse complement strand
ATTATGAACGATTTAATACGTGTTAAGGGGAATATGAAGTTGAATCCCTGTAATGTTAAATTAACCAAAATTAGGTCATATTTTCATTGAAACCATTTAAGAAAATGTAAGAAAGTATTGCATATTTTAGATTCATATGTTTTTAAACTCATTTATCTATTTTTATGAAGATACCAAACTGTACCCTCATTCTAGAGAAAGATAAATTAAAATAATGTTAAAACCAACGTTTTAAAATTTTAATTTGTTCCAAAATGAGAGTAAATTCATGAATGTAGAGCAGTGAATTTATAAGATAAGAATTTACGCTCTTTAAAGATTTCATTACATTATATTAAACGGTTTCAGAATATAGCGTGCAAGTTTTGTAATTTTTAACTGTACCAGGATACACCTTTCATACTCACTAAGACGTATCAGGTTAATAGACATAACCAATTATTGGGAAATAAATTGTGAACTGCATTAAAATACATTAGAGGCTATTAACCTTTGTCATAATAGATCTTATTACTTCACAATTATCAAATACTAATTTAATAAATTACCAATTAGAACACAATTATAATATGTAGCTCTACGTATAGGGCTTTTATTGTATATCATTTATCTGGCTCAGTTAAATTTATTAAAAAGTAATTAAGTCACATTATTTAATTTATTTAATTTTCAGTAAAGCCTAAGGATGAAAGACTCTGGAAGACAAGTTAAGATGTCTTCTCTGACTTCCAAATACCAGTGTACTGTATTTATCATCTTCAATAATGTGTTTTATAGAGCTCGAGATGTTTTGGTATTTTCAAACTACTTATTTCCAAACAATATGATGAAAGGAAATCACGTAATGCACATTGTACTATTTCTTCACACTCATGTCTTAGAGTGAAATGCGTGTGTATGGGAGTGTGTGCTAGTGGAGAGAACTGTTTAGTAAAATGAAAATGAATAAATTGTTTAGAACTGACTTGGGAAATATGGAGAGTATAAGATCAAGGAAATAAATTAAAATATTAAAGGTAAGAGAGATTAATACGAATGTATTTGCATGGATTTTGTAAGAATGATTAAAAGATGTTTTATTTTTAAACATAAATTAAAACTATTTCTAAATTTAAACTGTGTTTTATTTGAAAACATAAGCATATTAATTACACAGAACGTAATCGGATTAATATACTTTCCCATAAATGTGTTTGCAACTGAACACTTGAGTATTAAAATGGACTATGTGATGTACAAGTGAGCACATATACTGATACCTGAAGAATATATTTATATTTATAATTGTATGCTTCTAATATTACCACGTGTATATTAAAACAAATTATTTATTATTTGTATTACTATTTATAATATATTATTTAAAACGATATTTAGAAAAATAATCTGAGTTTTCAAATGTGACATGGCCCACTTTAATAAACAAAGGCTCAACTGTCAATTTGAATTTTATTAAACGATTTGTTTGTTTAAATAGCAAAATGAAAATCCCAGTATTATCACTTTATTTAAACATATGAAAAACAATTTTATTAGAAAATGTAAATAAATTGCTTTCCAGATAGAAATTTACCTATTTTATCACAAAGATGTTCTGTGTAATTACCATTCCTATATGTCATGCAGATCCTATGAAAGTAACAATGGTATAAAAGGAACTCCATTATTTTAAACGAACTTAAACCTGAAATTAATGTGCCACGAAAAGTACTAATTATTAGGTTATCATATATGTTTTTTGAAAGTGCTTCCACACATTTATACCAAGAAAGAAAATATTATACACACATACTTTATGTGAAATCTAAAAAAATTAACAAAGTAAGGAAAATGAGAAAAGAACAAGCACACTTGGACATTTGGTACATCTGCCGTTCCGCGAACACATGCTACACTTAACTGATAATAACCAAGCAAAACTTACCACTATAACAAAGAAACAAAGTTTAACTGAAATATGTTTTGCACATTAAGTAATGCACCATATTTTAAGGTTATTTCTTATTATAAAGGTCAGATATTACTCACGAAAATTAATATTGAAGAAGAATATTAAGTACCATATACATGAATTCATATTTTTTACTCCAATTCTCGGTGAATATCTGTTATTTTCTCTCACTTTCTCGCTTCCTTACTTAACCCCTCCCTTCTCTAAATACTTTACTTACCCCTAATTTGTAGGGTCTACCAGAGACAGGATATATCGGGATAAGATACTTACTACGAATAAACAACATTGTACATTTGACAACACAAAGACATTGAAGACCTCTTCGGATGAATAATCAGTTCAATCCAGGGTCACCTCCGAGATAACATCAACATTTCCTTTATTAACAGTTTATTTAACTTAATCAACCTTAAAAGATTTTAAGTTAAATTAAACTAATAACCTTCAAAGTTATAAATAGAGAAGCTTCTTTAAGTCTTAAGAGACAAAAGACCTTCACATATTCACATTAAACAAGAAGAGTATGATATGGAGGGTCATGATGACCAGATAGATTCCTGAAACTTAATAAGGGCTAGACAATAACATTCTGAATTTAATGAAAACTTTTTAAAGTATTAATATTTTATAAATATTTACAATCACATAGTGTAACATTTCTGATCAAATATTACGGAGAAAAAATTGCCTATTTACACTGATTTACTTGGACCACTGATAACATAATTAGTGTTTCTCTATCAGTTCTCACCGTAAATTTGCCGAAATTCACAGTACGTATATTGTAATTTTACGTTAATTACATAGTTCGCATTCTGAACACACACAACAACGCAATCACGTTTGCAAATTGATTGCCTTCACCTGAAATGCAAAGTGAAAGTCATAATCTTTTTTTTAAGATAATGAAAAGGTACATTTCAATTCACTGCACTATTCACATTTATACAGCTGTAGCCTACATTTAACACGGAATTCCCTATCCAGGTAAATAACATTTATGTAGATTAGCAGTTTTAAATGTAAAACTGATGTATATCATTTACCAAAGTAATGTACCAGATATCCTGAACTTTAATTTCTTGAGAATTGGGTGTCACATAAGGATGTGTAGTTATCGTCAGGAAGTTTCAAAGCATATCTTTTAATGTCCTTGTAAGTTTTACTACAGTTCTCTTTCCTTTTGGTTTATACTAGGGAGTCTATTATTATACACCCTGTTACTATGGACATCCGTTATCTTTTATGGTTTTCAATATTTTCTGTTATATTGAAGGTATTTAATTATCCCAGATTATGTTATTTTTATCTCGTCTGCAAGTGTATAACCACTGTTCTTAAAAATTGCATATATGTTGTTTCAATTTGTCTCTTGATATGGAAACAGTCTATGGCCTAATTCCATAACTTAGAAGAAGAAAAATATGATTAATATATTATGTAAACATTTTTTACACATATGATAGTCCAAATAAACAAACCTATTTTAAGACCTTACAACAATAATTACCTCAACTTTTGACTAACTCAGGGTCGGGTCGAGGTATGAATGAGATGAAGCCTCTATATTTTTATGTCTATGAACGACAAGAAGCCGCTCGGCCCTACGTCACAGGAGCGGTCGAACGAAATGATACGAAATGGATGACAAGAATATGAAGAAAGTTGAATGACCTTTGTGGCAGAAGAAAACTGTGGAAACCCCGAGAGAAACATGTCCGTGATCCGTTTCATCTACCACGAAACCCACATGGAGTGACAAACACGATCTAGAGGCCCCAGCAGTAGATATGTGTTTCTGGCCGCTTGCGTCACTGAGTCGCCATATAAGGCCTTATTATATTCTTGTGTAGTCTATAGGTTTACTTGCGACAACAATGAATTGAGTCTATAACAGCAACCTAGTTAATCCATAATATTGAGAAATAATACAGCCTACACAATAATATCGGGGCACGCCATAGCGTAGTGACTAAGGCACTAAGCTACAAGCCGGAACGTCGAAGGTTCGAACCTCGGTGGCGTCAGGATTTTTAAACTGACCCAAACCTTCTGGCGGCACTGTGGCCCTGGGATCGAGTCAGCCTCTAACGGAAATGAGTACCAGACGCTTGTTCTGGAGGTAAAGACGGCCGTCACACAGGGCTGACATCAAGTACCGATTCTCCAGAAAATGTGGGAGTCCTAACCTCCTACTACCCCAAGGGCCTCCTGAGGTCTGTAGTGGGATTACTTTACTTCTTACACAATAATATATATTGTTTTGAATAGATCTTTGTATGCAGAGTCCGAATTGCATGCAAGCTACTAATCACACCTTGCTACAGTTACATTACATATACACGCAATTTTATTTAGTTTATTATGAAAATTAAGGCAAACGGTACATAGGTGAATTTGTATAAAATTATAAAATGTAATAGCTCTATAACACTTCGAAATAAAATATGATAATTAGTTAATCTGCAATAATTGACTCTTAGTCTGGCACTTATGTCGAATCTCTACATTAACGTTCTCAAAACCATTCAAATGTCGGTATTGCTTTATTATGATAACACAGAATGTACTGAAAAATATGAATGTAGAATTCTACTGATATCAGCGTTTCAGGTAAGTGAAATTATATTATTATTTACTCACGTTTATCTCATATTCTTATTAACGTGATTAATAGACCTAGGTATCTGAAATATGGGGCACACCGTAGCATAGTGGTTAAAGCACTGCGCTACAAGCCGGAACGTCGAGGGTTGATCGCCAGCAATGTGTATCCAATGCAGAACTTTCCTCATCCTGGATATCACTGAAGGATGACGTCTAACAAGGTTCAGTGTTAAGACCACTATGTTCTCTATCTACATTAACGATATATCCACTAGACTTACTTATTGTCGACATAACCTATATGCTCACGATTTGCAAATTTACATTCACTTCCATACTGACGATGTACATAACACACTACACAAACTAAATAGTGACCTATTCTCAATTTACCAATGATCGAGGAAACATGGACTTAATCTAAATGCTGACCAGACACAGTGCATAATTATAGGACATCGTCGAATCCAAAGCATTATAAATTACGACAATATCCCTACCATTCTCCTAAATGACAAGAACATCCCCTACAGCTCAGTAGTAAAAAATCTGTGTATCTACATGTACCAACACCTAGACTAGAAAATCCTGGTGAATAATACCTGCAAGAAAGGTTCTCAATTCTTCACTCCCTAAATAGTTTTAAAAAATCCCTTCCTACAAATTAAAACAAATACTTGTACAGACTCTTATAATGCCACACTTCGACTACTGTGACATATTACTGACTAATCTGACGACTGATCTATCTGACAGACTACAGCGTGCTCATAATGCGTGCATTCGATTTATATTCAATCTCCGTCGTTATGACCACGTGTCTTCTTCATTTCAGGCCTTATAATGGCTACCCCTAAATGACAGAAGAACTTTACATTCACATATCTTACTATTCCAAATTCTGCACACATATTTGTCAAGCTATTCTAACAACACGTTTTCAAAAAAATTTTATCGGCGCTCCGTCATCCACAATTTAGGAACAGTGTGGCAATTCATTCATACAGCCTCCTGTGTAAATCTAAATAAATCCCTATCGGCAATAATAATCAGATGATATTATAACATCATTAAATGAAGCAGTTACTGGACTTAGGTCATATTTATATTCAAATTGATCAGGGAAGAGAGTGGAACCTGATTATGTAAGAGCAAAGGCCGTATAAAATGATCCAAAGAAGTCAGCATCAATGTAATCAAATTATTAGTTATTAAAGAATACTGACAACTCAGGTAATGTAAACCTTTCTTTTGTGAAGACGGAAGTGGCTGACACATGATAATAACTTACTAATGACAATGATCCTTTGCTCGACAGATTGAGTAGAGATATCTTCTAAGCCTCCAGTTAACTGATTTAGCGTGATAACCATAACCCATTAGCTAATGTACAAGCGGGGGTTTTACCCTGACACAAACATCGTTAGCAAAAAGTGTGGGAACATGGCAAGTTTCTAGCGTCGGAAGCCTAGGAAAAAACCCAAGCCTAAGAAGAAAAAACCCAAGCCTAGCTAATGTTTGTGACTAGACTGTACGTGAAGCCAGCACGGGGAAAAAAGGTCCAACCTCTGAAGGCGTAAATCGCCAATAATAAATTTGTAACACCCCCGGGATCAAAATAGGAGGGCGCATTAACCAATTATATGTTTCGTTATATGTGCCTAAGCACAGACCTTAGGTCCACGTGATCGAGGTAGTGGGAGTAACTAATTTACCTATAGGCGAGAGAGGCTTCTCCTCGTCACTTACTTCTCGTGTATAATTTCATCAAGTCACTTCAAAACACTACGTTCTAAAAAGTTGGATAAATTCACTTCATATATATACAATTACTTGCAGTTTATAAAAGTCAAGAATAAACTACTTTTACCAGATATTCTTTGTACATTAATTCTGCCCGACGAAGTCCTCGTGGAATCCCGAGATAAGAACCTCAACTCTACCGAATACCAACCGAGCAACCTAAGTTCTCACACATGGAGAACTCCTTCAGTATTCCTAGTGTCACTAAATCCAATCTTTACCTCTTGGCCCAACAATAAACCCCTCTCCATATTGGCTCCCTAACGTGCGGGCAGAATAGGTCGTAAAGTAACACACGAATAGAAATCAACGGCAGAACGACTAAGTCCCACGACCACGAGGCAACCAGGACAGAGAAGATGATGGCAACAAGCAGACAGACAGCAACTGAAGGAAGGAAGCAGTAAGTGACACAACAACAGAATAAGCATTTTTTTTACTTTTTACCTATATAAGAAATCAAAATATTACAGTGATTTAACGGAGAATATATCTGTGTGTATTTATGTTGTTAAGAAGTAGGAATAGAAAGAGGCAGGCAAATAAAGATAAAAAAAAATGGATAGGAAACACGAAGAGATTAGGGAGAAGGCTTGTGGGCAACTGATTGAAGGAGAGAACGAAATCGTAAGGATGGGAGAGGACAACGAAGATGGCAGAGAGAACTTAGAGCAGAGCACAGGGGAAAGTAATGAAAACAACGCAAGAGTAGAAGCTAGAGGGGAAGTAGAGGACAAGGGAAATCCAAGCACCGACACCATGAAATACATGGAAATGCTAATGTCGAGAATAGAGGAGATGGATAGAAGTAGGAAAATGGATTTAGAGACGATAGATAGAAGTAGGAAAATGGATTTAGAGACGATAGATAGAAATAGGAAAATGGATTTAGAGGCAATGCAGAGGAATATGAAACAGGAATTTGAAACTTGGAGAGGACAGATGGAGATAAGCAGGGAAAAGGATGTATTTACGTTGAAAGAAACATTAAGGGATGAGATGAGAAAAGATAGAGAGATGCTAGAAGCGAAAATAAATGAATCGTCAGCGTGTGTAGAACTAAAGATAAATAAAATGGAACAAAAACTTATTAAAGACTCAGAGAAAACAGAAAACAGGGTAATAAGTCAAATGAGAACAGAGATGAACAATAGTATAATAACGTTACAAACTAACTTAGGGGAGAAACAGGAGGAATTACAAGGGGAAATAAAACGAGTCGACAAGAATGTGCTCTGTAGTGTAGAGAACTCGGACAAAAGGGTGAATTATATGTGTCTATTTGTACAAAAGCTAGCCCACGAACAAGAAACACTAAAGCCCCAAGTAGCTCAGAAAATTGCAGAGCAGGATAAACGCTCTGAATTGATCGAAATGATAGTAGAGCCTAGATTTAATGAGTTAGGCACTAATATAGAACAGAAAGTGACTAATGAAATCAGCAAACTAAATGATGAAATAAGTGTCATCACAAAGAACATAAATAGTAGAGGTCAAAAGGATAGGAGCCCCGAAAATGAATCATACGCGTCGGAGAGTGTTTCTTGGACGACGGCTAATCACAAAACATATGCACGTATAGAGATACTAGGGAACCCAGAGATCGCTAGTAATTCTGTGGCGCATACTAACATAGATGATAGAAGTAAGAATCATTTGAAAAATTTTGACAAAAGTCTAGTCATTATATGTGAATCTAAGGATAAGATTGAGGCTGTAAAGACCCGATAAATTACCATGCGAGTGTTCAGAGTTTGTTTGCGTGTGGGCGTAGTATCGCAAAACATGTATATAATAATAGTACAGGAGGCCTTTGCGAGTTAACAGACTGTGAAATTAGACACTAATAGTATTAAGGGTAGATAGACGGACAGTGAAAATGACACTCGAAAAATAGGAGGGAGAGATTTTTACACGTAAGAATGACAACGGAATGGATATATTACGTATGTGTGTATGTCTTGCATTGTACTATATTGTATTGTGTGCACAGGTAGACACTACTGTGATTTTAGGTATGAGATAAAGGTCAATGTAAACGCTGAAATTATGCAGTACCCAGGTAAGGAAGTGGTTATATACCGACAAAATTTTGATATAACATACAAAAGGTACAAACATATAAGCTCTACATAATCCCCAAACGAAAAAAAAAAAAAAACAAGACCTGATAAATTATACTTAAATGCATGAACCAGTTTTCACGGGATTCGAACTCAATACTAGCTGAGATTAGGACATAAATGAAAAGTATTAGTGAAAAAAAAATAAATAAGTGTTGTATGGTAAAGTACCAAATATAATCAGTAATTAAAATAAATAACACTAATAAAGTGATTAAATAGGCCTAGATGAAAACGCTAATCGCGAGAGGAAAGGGCAAAATGACTGCGAAAAAAAATAAAGTGAAATGTCAATTTAGATATTAATCATGATAATACCCCCATATTGATGAATATGATATAATTAATTGAATTAGGGTGAATACATAACACATGCATGTCCACTTTCAGCTAAGATTGAGGGCGATTAATAAATTGTTGATTTGAACTTATCGATAGAGAATGGATCTATATTTTTAAATGTTTTAACCCAATCGCTCGAGCAGAAAGCTGCAGTATCTACTTAATCCAGTAAATGTTAAAATGAGCCCAGATAGGCCATTGTCATTGTTTAATACATATAGGTAATTGAAGAAACTTGTACAACAATCTGAATACGAATAATATCATGATGATTATGATTCTTTTGTCTAAAATAACAATCAGACAGCGTAAATATAGGAGCTAATGAGACAGGGTGAAGCTCAATGCACCTTAATTGAAAGGCCGAGTGACGGTGTGAACCTATAAAGCGTGAGGAATTTATTTGTTGATTATATTTACAGAATTTAATTTGTAGACGTGGGCCGAAGCGGCACGTCACTGTGTTTGTATAACACGTGCTATTTTGTTGAAAATATTTGAGGGCAAGGGATCCCGTATTATCTAATAATGAGATGAGATGAAGTCATGGTCGCTGGTGAAAGCGAATGTGACAATTTGTGCGAATTTGTATTCGATGTTAATAATGAGATGAGATGAGGTCATGATCGCTGATGGAAGCGAATGTGACAATTTGTGCGAATTTGTATTCGATGTTAATAATGAGATGAGATGAAGTCATGGTCGCTGGTGGAAGCGAATGTGACATACTATACGATTCTGCATTCGAAGGAAATGATTTTGCACGCTTAAGAAAATAACGTCGTTTGGCTGAGCAATGATATAGCCAGCTATGCTTTGGCAAAGTAAATGGGCCGAAATATGTTGAGAATAAAATATTAAGAATCATGAATATTTCATGGATTAATAATCATGATGAATTCGTATGTATGCAATACCTATGGGGAAAATATGATAAGGGTGTAATACTATCAATAATAATTGTTTATAACGATAGCACAGCTGCTTAAACGCGATATTTAGTATTTTGGTCGCAAAGATATAGATCCATGTAAATAAGTCTTATTGACTCAATTTAAATTAAATTTAGCAAAACTGAAGTATTATTCGACATATGGTTTGAAGTAGACAAAACTGGTTCATCGCAAATGAATTCCCAAGCTGTAGACGCACATTATAATGTAGGTAGATATTAAGGTGTAAATTAAATTGAAAATAAACAGTTACACATGAAGAAGCAATTTATGCTATACTGGTATTCAACTAAATAGTTTTGAATGGTAATTGTATAAGCATGAATGGTTTGAGTAGACCACCAAATATATTAAGGGTGTATCTTTTTTTTTCTTAATGAATATTTATGTATGTCTATATTGCAGAAAGTGAGTCTATTTAACCTCAAAGAACGATCCCAGGTAAAAGGGATACATATCAGTGTTTACAATCTGAACATAATTGACGTGCTGGCAACACTCTCAGGGTTAACGTGCTCTAACCAAAATATTATAGCCATTTTTTCTTTAAAGGCCACTATAGCTATGATACTAGCATTATATTACGCGAGAGGATTATAAACAAATAAAAAAATCCCTTGATTTTTCCATTTGTTTATAGGGCATTTGTGGCAATCCATTCATACAGCCTCCTGTGTAAATCTAAATAAATCCCTATCGGCAATAATAATCAGATGATATTATAACATCATTAAATGAAGCAGTTACTGGACTTAGGTCATATTTATATTCAAATTGATCAGGGAAGAGAGTGGAACCTGATTATGTAAGAGCAAAGGCCGTATAAAATGATCCAAAGAAGTCAGCATCAATGTAATCAAATTATTAGTTATTAAAGAATACTGACAACTCAGGTAATGTAAACCTTTCTTTTGTGAAGACGGAAGTGGCTGACACATGATAATAACTTACTAATGACAATGATCCTTTGCTCGACAGATTGAGTAGAGATATCTTCTAAGCCTCCAGTTAACTGATTTAGCGTGATAACCATAACCCATTAGCTAATGTACAAGCGGGGGTTTTACCCTGACACAAACATCGTTAGCAAAAAGTGTGGGAACATGGCAAGTTTCTAGCGTCGGAAGCCTAGGAAAAAACCCAAGCCTAAGAAGAAAAAACCCAAGCCTAGCTAATGTTTGTGACTAGACTGTACGTGAAGCCAGCACGGGGAAAAAAGGTCCAACCTCTGAAGGCGTAAATCGCCAATAATAAATTTGTAACACCCCCGGGATCAAAATAGGAGGGCGCATTAACCAATTATATGTTTCGTTATATGTGCCTAAGCACAGACCTTAGGTCCACGTGATCGAGGTAGTGGGAGTAACTAATTTACCTATAGGCGAGAGAGGCTTCTCCTCGTCACTTACTTCTCGTGTAATTTCAATTTCATCAAGTCACTTCAAAACACTACGTTCTAAAAAGTTGGATAAATTCACTTCATATATATACAATTACTTGCAGTTTATAAAAGTCAAGAATAAACTACTTTTACCAGATATTCTTTGTACATTAATTCTGCCCGACGAAGTCCTCGTGGAATCCCGAGATAAGAACCTCAACTCTACCGAATACCAACCGAGCAACCTAAGTTCTCACACATGGAGAACTCCTTCAGTATTCCTAGTGTCACTAAATCCAATCTTTACCTCTTGGCCCAACAATAAACCCCTCTCCAATTATTATTATTATTATTATTATTATTATATTAAGCTTTGATACTGTAAAATAAATTTTAACTTTGCCATGTTACAGTTATAAAAATGGTGAATTCTGTGGTTATAGACATAAAATTACAACAAAATAAATTTTTAGCTTCCAGAGAGTAGGATACTATATTTTATATTTAATATATATATATATATATACACATGTTTCAATCTCTTTAACAGAAAATATGGAAATTTTACATTTAATAATAATAAATTGTACACTGGCGCTCAGAGAGATTGAACGGACTCTTGGTCGTTAAAATACACAAGTTTTGGCGCTCCGTAAACAAGTGTACGAATTGTATGAAAAGTCGCCGTAATGATCACCTCTTGTTCTCCGGTGAAATAATTACATTTTAGGGTCAATTTCACCAACAGAGGTAACTGTATTACGCCAGTTTTCCCCATATACAGAGTGTCCCAAAATTAGACCGACAAACTTTGGGAGCTGATAGATAACATTATTTTAAACTCTTTTTGTTAAAGAAGGTTTTTTGTTGCGGTGCTTCGTTTAAGCGCTGGATGAGTTAATGTCATTACTGCCTCCCACCCACAAAGACATCGGCCATTTCTCTGATTTCACCAGCTGCGCAGGTTATTCGTGCCCCAAGGTCCTCTTCAGATTCAACAGGTGTTTCATACACGATAGTCTTCATGTGCCCCCACAAAAAGAAGTCAAGTGGAGTAAGGTCAGGGGAGCGTGCCGGTCAGGCAATGGGTCCACCTCTGGGTATCCAGTGATTGCCGTATGTAACCGTAAGATGACGACGTACTTCAGCACCAAAGTGAGCTGGTGCCCCATCATGTTGAAACCACATGTCCTGTCTGATATGAAGGGGAACTGTTTCCATTAGATCAGGCAAAACTTGTTGCAGAAATACTAAGTAATTGTAAGCATTGAGTCGGGCGGGCAAAATGTATGTTCCTAATAAGAAGTTATCCACAATACCGGCCCACACATTAACACCAAATCTCAGTTGATGTGACCTCTGAAATGTAGCATGGAGATTTTCGAAGGCCCAAACATGTGAATTCCGACTGTTAAATAACTGCTCACATGTGAAACATGCTTCATCTGTGAACATGACATGGGATGCAAACAGTACATCGTTTTCAATTTTGTCCAGATACCATTGACAAAATTGCTGTCGCAGAGGATAGTCTTGAGGCCTCATTGCGTGGACCTTTTCAAGATGAAAAGGGTGCAACAAAATTTCCTGCAGAATTCTTCCCACAGTGCTACGATTTAGGTGCAATTGTCGAGCGATGGCGCGAGTACTAGCTGCAAGATTGTTCTCAATGCACCGCAACACATCTTCCTCATTCTCAGGAATCCGTACAGAACGTGGCCGTCCTTGACCTTCTGCTCGTCTATCCAAGGAGCCTCTTTCACATAGTCTACGTTCAATGCTGGCAAATGTAGTGTGATGAGGAACTCTTCGGTTTCGGAACTGTTCTTGGTAAAGCCTTACAGCCGCACGACCCAAACCAGCTTTTCCATACACCAACAGCATGTCCATCATCTCACTCCACGTGTACCTTTCCATGTTGTAAATAAACTAGTATGCAGCAGCCATTCCAGCAAACTAATGCACAATGTCAAGGAAACACAACGATGAGCTCAGGAAGTAAACATGCTAACCGAATTGAAGCGTCTTTGTTTTATTTCTTTCGTGTGTTTCCTTTAAAAGATACATACTGTACACAAATGTAATTTACGTATCTAAACCAACTGGGTGGGAGGCAGTAATGACATTAACTTGTCCAGCGCTTAAACGAAGCACCGCAGCAAAAAACCTTCCTTAACAAAAAGTGTTTAAAATAATGCTATCTATCAGCTCCCAAAGTTTGTCGGTCTAATTTTGGGACACCCTGTATAATACATAGCTTAAACTGGTGTAATACAGCTACCTCTGTTGGTGAAACCGACCCTTAGTAACGATACGATAGCTTAGTATTTAGCTCAGTGCTAGAGTATTTGCTTAGTATGCAAGAGATCTAGGACTCGGTCCGCGGTGGAATATTATTTTTATTTATTTATTTATTTATTTTTATTTATTTATTTTTGTCTTTTCAATTTGCAATTGTTTATCTTTTTTTATAACACATTCTTGGTTATGTGGAACTGTTTATTACTCTATATCCAAAGGGCCCTTTGTCACAAACATGTAAAATTTTAAAATTTTAATCAAAACAATGATCGTATTGGAGTAGATGGTTAGCATACATTGAAGTATCTACATTTCTGTTAAATGCTCTCATTTGTTCCTTTATACGAGAAATAAAAGGTCTGCCGGTTAGTCCTATATAGACATTGTCGCATGTGCCACGCTCCAATTTTATAAAACCTGATTACTGTTCCATTTTTTAGTTTGGTTTTTATAGTTTTTTACTATATTTTGCAAAGTTTTATAAGTTTTAAACGCTACATTAATGTTCAACTTTTTTAAGTATTTGGATATATTATAATTTTGTAGATCTATGTTCAGAAATCTGTTTTCGAAAAGTTCTGCACGGGATTTAAACCAAAGATCAGTGCAATTCAGCGTCTATAATGATTCGTCTGTTAAACATATATCGTAACTATGATAATTCAGCGTGCATTTCGTACCTTCTTGTTCATATAAAAATTACGAGCAAGATTTTAAACTTACTTTATAATATATATCTGTGTTGAATTCATACAAATATTATAGTTTTCAGTCTCAGCAGTCTGATCTGTAACATATTTCAGAGTAGTGAACCAAATAAGTAAATTTAAACTACTTAAATATGGCGTAGGCATGTGAACAATGCTTTCGCATGCGCAGTGGGAAAGTCGTGAGGCATTGAATATTTCGCGTTTATTCTTTCTGAGCGGCAGTGTACATAAAATATACGGTTTTATATCGGTAATTGAGATAACTGTAGAATAACATCATGTTCTTCAGAGTGAGAGTAAAATAATCTCTGATTTTTAAAAAAATATTTCAACAAGTAATTGTGGCAGCATATATATGAGGAGTAACAAATATATGTTTTGAGTTTTACGTTCTAATAAACTTTAGTCACTAATTATACTAAATAAAGGGAAATGACGTAATAACTAATGCTTCTGTGTAATATAAGAGTTTTAATTAAAATAAACGACAATTCTTTGTTTCATATGAGTTTGTTCACACTCTACAATATTTTGAGATGTATGCACTTGAATTTTTTAATAGTTGATATACTATTTTGTGAAACAGGGAATAAACTTTAATTTTCATGTGTTATGGCAAATTTTACGTAGAATTCACCACATTATAAATTAATAAAATATAATTAACAGCAAAACGTAGATAAAAGTTGAAATCTTAATAAAGTAAATTAAAATTAATTCACCATAGTTAATCCATTTATTGATCACAAGGTAAAATTATATTCGAGTTATTTTTATTTCGATTAAACTGAGCAATAAAAAAATAAACTTATTTTTTGTCTCTGAAAGAAAAATATGTAATTCTAATAGTATTTTTTCTCCTGATTTCAAATATGATATCGGTTTTCTCCATCACGCAAAAGTTTCCGAGAGACAGGAATTTATAATTTAAAACACTTTAATATTTTCTACATTCGTACCTACACAATATTCGAACATTCGAACTCGCCTAGAAAGTAAAAAATGACAATAATCCGCTATATTTCGCCAGTGGAGCATCCCTCTTGATGGTTCAACAATAATCGGCCAGCATATTAGGATTCCATTTGCCTTGATATCTCTTTTCCATAGCTGAATTCTCCTGAGTTAGCTCATTTGGTTTTATTTTACAATGGACAAATCGACGAAAAAAAACGTTTATTAAAAAAATAACTATTTAATCCGTTAATTGAAATTGAAATAAAAACAAACTGTGGGTGATGGAAACATTTGAATACATATTTGAAAACACGATAAAAAAACTGCATTAAGTACAACTATTGGTACTCATGAGACAAAAATCATGTTGACCAGTATTATCTGATAAAAATGTTATATTCTCTTGGTAACTGAGATGAATGGTGTTGTTATAAAAATGGTTAAACTTAATGAGTTTTTAGAAAATGAGCGTATATTAATATTGAAGTAAATAAAACACAAAATAAATCAATTTCACGAACAAAATCTTTCATTATTTTAATTATATATAATATCGTAAAGATACATTAATTACAATCGTCATTATAGGCCTACAGGACATAAGTTTTATTACACAGATTTGTAAACGAGTTGTTCTCCTACATAGTGAGAACTTGACACACACAGAAGTGAATGCGAATTCTTTCCCAAATATTTGAAAATAATAATGCATTAAGACGGTTTTAAGATGTAAACACATGGATAGAATATAAGGAGTCGTAGCTTGATTCCTACACTATAGAACTTGCATCGTGGATCCTGATTCCTACACTATAGAACTTGCATCGTGGATCCTGATTTTGACCTGAGACGACTTCGAACCCGGGTGAGTAAAGTTTACGTTTTTAAGATAACGTCAATATTTCTAAATTATAAAACAATTGTATTAAAGCAAGAAATAATTTCATTTAAGTAATAATCTCATATTTTAAAGTAATGTTTCAAAAAGGAATTAAAACTTATACTAAATTCATAATCGATAAATTCAAATTATCCTTACGTATCACGATATTAATAGATCAGTTCTATTAGGTTATACTAAATTCCAAATATTAACATTAAACATTTGAACTTGGAAATTAAAGTCTATAATCGATTCAAAAAAATTGCCTTTCTATAATTTTAGTCTAGATAAATTCCATATATCATTAAATTATGAAATATGACTCTCTTTTCTATGCATGTATTAGTTTGGCACTTTTTAGTTTTGTTCTATGAAATTGTATAGCGAAAACTATATTTTTATCCATGTTTAGCCGACTAAGATATTATTGAAAAATTAATCTGTACTCATATAATACTATTATTATGGTTAATTTAATGTTGATACTATATACTTAAATTTGCGACCCTTTAGTTACGAAAATAGATTCAGTGATTAAGAAACCACTAAATCCTGGCCACCCTTAGGTTATGGTATTTAATTTTATCCTATTCCAGATGAAAACCCATAATATTTATTTTAGTCCACGCTACCTATATAAATCCTTCCTATCAATTCCATGTAAAATTACGGCACGCTACCAATACATGTAAAGGAATCCCTCATAAGTCCACTGTAAGTATAAAACCCCTCTGAAGGAACCCATCAAATCGTAGGAGGTGTAAATTCAATTTGAGTAGGCAATTTTGGCTCAAAATATGAAATATATGCCTACAAACGTATGAAATAAATATATTTAGAAACAATTATAATTTCATAAGAGTGATATACGTTTAAAGAAACGCATATAGGTACCAATGTGTAAAAATAATTTTTTGGCTAAATCATACTTTAAAAGCCTTTTTAGGCTCAAGAAGCAAAATAGGTCTACTGCTATTACAGACATTTAGGCAGTGTTGAACAGTTCAAGGGGCACTTATCTTTAAACTTGCTGCATTCTAATTTCACTTTAACTATTTCCTCAGGAAAAGTAGGCTTACAACCTAACATTCGAGGTCTAGTTATTAATTACTAATATCATTTTATGTTAGCAAATGAAAAACAATTACAGTAAAATAAAACTTCCGAACAAGTTGCGGTGAAAGCAATTTGCAGTATTCTTCCCTTGTAATCAAAGTTTAATGGAATGTAAACACGACACTCGTATCAAACTGCGGACAACGTTGTATAATTGAAAATATGTCAAGTTTTCACACCTACACACTAACCACACGAATTTTAATCTCCGTGGCATATCATATACGACATACAAATGTGAATTTCTCGTACGTTTTGCCATGCTGCACAAATTACAAATTTTAAAACAGCACACAACAAAATGTATAATTTATTTTTAACAGCAAATATTTTATATGTGACTTTACAAAATAACATTTTATCAATTATTTTATAAACAGACTTCCTTTTCCCCTATTTATATACTTCCTAACTATAGAGCTCGAGTTCAATAAAGATTGCAAATTTTAATTGTAAAATTTCAACCTCGACTATACCAGGGATGGTGGTTGCGCGTAAGTATTTTTAAATACTAGATTCACCAACTCATGCCTGAATTAAATATTCGAAAATCGTCCGCAGTACACATGTTTTAATATCATGTGTTATTGCTGAGAGCGATTCGTCAATGGGATAGGGAATTAAGCCTGACAGTCATCTTGTTGCTTTTAGACAAGAGTAGACGTCATGCTAGCATCGAGTTTAACATTCTCCCTCCTCTTCATCATACCTCATAAAAATCACATTAAATAAAATGTTAAAGTTATGAAATATGTATCTGATAGTTCAGCCGTCCTCAATTGTGCAAAACGCCTGTAAAAAATCCATTGTAGGCATTTCGAACAGCAGCTAGAGGTGTATCATCCCGAAAGGTCTATAATGAAGATTTTAACTGATATTTTACGTAGTTGAGGACGACCGAGATCTCAGGTAAAACTTTTATAATTCAGAACTATTATATAGCAAGCTGAACGGTGGATCAAAGCTACTTTTAAAAGAATTAACACGCACACACGAACACGTGAACATACACTTATCTTAACTGTTCTCTGTACAAAATAGAAGTACACGTCTCTTCGTTAAGTAGCCTGTCGAAGTGGTACATACATTTAAAGTAATTCACATTAGCGCCAGCTACCCAACTATTGTGGAACCCGAAGCATATAAGCACTGCGGGTTATGTTGGAATACACAAACTGAGAAATAAAAAATATCTGTTACGATCTCAGTAGAATTTATCCATTTTATTCAGACTTCATCGCTCGTAAATTTCATCTAAAAATACGAATTCGAGTGGTATTTGATTACTATTTCACTATTAAATAATGTAACCCAATAAAATGTTAATTGAAATACTGACCTTTTAGGATAGAATGAGTTCAACCGTTTTATATATTGAGTCGCTTTCGCTGCGGGGTTCAAGTGCGTGAGCGGGAGAAAATTGTATAATCATCATACTAATACGCTTAAAATTATTAAAATCTACTAGTGTAAGTTTACAAATAAGTAACTAATTATTTTTAGATAGTCCAGTTCCTGAAAACATTTTTTCCAAATTTGAGTGTCGTATATATTGCTATTTTAGTTTAGGTTATGTGTGAGAGAGAGAGAGAGATAGATAGAGAGAGAGAGAGAGATAGAGAGAGAGAGAGATAGAGAGAGATAGAGAGAGAGAAAGAGAGAGAGAGACACACACAAATGATAGGAAGATAATCGAAATACGTTAAAAAGGAAATCATGAATTGGCGACCATGTGAAGAAATGTTCACAAATAATGGAAGAATATTTATCTTTATTTCAATATTTTCAATTATTTTATTTAACAATTTTTTAGGAATATTCTCATGTGTTTTAAAACCTTTTATTGGTCGAAAATAGTATGACATAGGACTGGAATATTCATAATAGAATAAAATTAACTTGACAGATTTTAATATCATGATATTATGTTTTGATTCTCATTATGTTACCAAAATGAACTAACTTGGCGTGGTGAATATCTCTTGAATGATAGAAGTAATGTCTACTTTGTTAAAAATTCTGTATTTGATAAAAGTTGTTTTCTTATACATAATAATTTTTATTGGTGATTAATTATGCGGGGTGAAGTTACAGTGATGTAATTATTTTGTGTTTTTCACAATGTTAAATATTTTATAAAATACTGTAATAAATTCTGTAACAAAATATTGTTATGTAATTATTTTATTGTCACCTCGATTCTAATTTAACATAGGAGTTTAAATGTATTGAATTCTCAATATGAAGAATACATTGTAATGGACCATTTAACTTATGCCCAAATGGGAGTCAATGACCAATCACGTATCAATGAATTTTGTTTTACAACCAGTGACAGTCGTGAATCACCTCGATATTTATCGAATTCTGTTTACCAAAATAAAGGAAGCTCCATTTTATAATATTCTGAAAAGGTCAGATTTTTATTTTGCAGTGACTGCCTCTCCAACAAACACGTTGAATATAGCAAATAATGAACATAATCCTTCGAACTACACATTTGATAATCGTGTGTTCAATAATTGTGTTTTTAAATATTGATTTTACTGAGTTGTTTCCTAAAAAATTAATGAATAACCTATAATATTGGTTATAATATTTACTTTGTTGTGTTTCATTTTTTTTCTCCACTAGGGTACATTTTACGATCCTATTTTGCAATAAATAATATGTTCTGTAGTTGCAGTGGATGAACAAATGAAACATAATCAAACATTTATTTGTTTTGAAACATCCCCTTTTACATTAAATATATACATATTTTTAAATAATTACATTTAAATAATGATTTTTGAGTAAACAGCTTAATTGTATTCGTTAAATAGTCCTAAGAAATGCCACTTTGATTTCCAAATCTTCTAGATAAATTGGAAATCACTGGTGGCATTACTTATTATACAATTTTACTGCTGACGAAAATGACTTCTTCTATTCTTAACTTTAATACATCAAATTATATTACTGAACAGGTGAAATGTTAATCATTATCATCATCGTATCAAATAGTAGGTCTAGTTCCTTGTTGCGGTATCCAACCATCTCCTGCGAGATCTTCCAAGTGGTCCTTTTCCCTGGGGTAAGTAGTGAAGCGCCTGTAGGAGTATTCCGGTACGTTCCATTATTTTCACAAACTGAAGCCAACTCCTCTATATTATTGTTGGTATTGAACACTGAGTGTTATTTTTAATTACTCTCAAATGTAAGTATGATCCAAAAGTATACAGCAATTATTTTTTCGTATAAATCTCATTTATACAGCTGTTAACTGTCGTTTATCTTGGAATGCAAACAAGCAAGGCTTGGCTGCCATGTGAGAAATGAACGTACCAAAATTGTATATAATATAAGTCTCATGTGTTAGGACTTTTGTAACTGAAAAGTCAGTCTTACCAATATTGTTGTAAAATTTTAATATAGTAGTAGTAGGACTGTTTTTAATATAGCGTGAGTTGTTAATATAGCGCAACTTAAAATTGCATTCACAACATTTTGTTATATAAATAAAATTTATTGTTGATGAAAGCAGACTAAAATTTCATGCGTCAACTGGCGAATGCACCAAGAAGGAACATGGTAAGTATGAAGATGTACTTTATAAATAATGCAGTTAGTTTCACACGACTTGCGAGGTGATGACTCAATGCTTGCAGTCACTTTTCCCGCTGTCGGCCGCAGGTCGAGTGAAACTCACAGCACAATTCCTGGATTTCATGTCCAGTTATCAGTGCGATTGGAATAAGCGCATTAGGTTAATTAATTCGTCCAGATTCTCTAGAGCAATAAAATGAAAATGTATCCCAAGGCAATGCTCCCGGTATAAATATGTCCCTGATAATGTGTACATTAATATTGGTATTATAGGACTACGACAAATTCACATCAAAATAACTGAAGAGTACAAGGGAAAAACAATCAGAGTCCACTTTTTAACATTTTGCAGTAATTGAATTTTAAGTTTAGAAACGCAGCAGATCGAGCGCTTTAGACATACAGAAAACTTTTTTTTCCCAGAACTGTTCTCAAGGTGTTTTTCTAACAGACCCTTCTTTCGAAATAAGTGTCATGTATTTTACAGTCCTGTTTTTCAGCAATGAAAAGTCAAGGTGCACATGTTTGTAAACAAAAACAATCATAGTCCACTTAATTTACAGAATGTTATACATAACTGTTACATTATACATAACTGTTTGCCTTATAAAATGTAAATAATAAAAATAATAATGAAATTAATTAATTTTTTACACCAAGTTACTCATTGTTGAATATGAGTAATCTTGAAAAATAGATTTGAGCATTTTCAGAAACAGAATTTCTTCAAGGATTGGAGGTCGTCGTATTTTCCTTGGAGAGTGGAATTAAACTTGAATACGAATGTTATGGCTGATTTTCAGTCTGTGCATGGCACACTGTATGTAATAAATTAAGAGTTTCTAGCCGCTTCATTTCTTTATTTACGTCTTCGGCACTGCTGCTATCGTTAAGTTTCTTTGCAAGTAGAGACTACTTTTTTGCTTTGAATTCATCACATGCAGAGCAAGTATCTGACCTAGGATATCCAAGAGCAATATTAAATTTTGTCTGAAATAAGTTCCAATAAAATTCATAAGACACTGGAAACTCTGGAAATGTCTCTGTCTACATTTGATGCAATAGTTTAATGTTTAATTCTTCAGGTAGGTACATTTTAGATGTTTTGTGAAGACTGTAGTGAGAAGGGCGGTCTTGAAGGGAACTGATATGTTTCATAACATTTTCAACGGCCTCAATTGTCTTTTTCATGGGTCTATTAGAATGAGAACCTCTCCGGTCAATAGGAGCATGCCCAGTAGTAGAAAGGGATTTCTTGACTGTTAACATATTCTGGTTTGTTATACCATGCACACTCATGAAGGCTTTGTAACAAACTGGAATTTCAACAGCTTTTCCATCCCTCTGTACACGCACCTTGTAAGAGTAAGAGTGGTCTCTGAAGCTGCTATCTTCTTCTGGTTTCCGTGGTCTTCTTCATTTCACCGGCAAAACTGAAATTAGTGAACGCGTGCACTCTGTTTTTTCTTATCTCCCAGTAAATTGAATTCACGAATTAATACATTATGTTCATGTTTTGAAATGTTCGTGTAACACTGTTTCTTGCATTTGCAATCTTCACCAGGAACATGACTCATCGCTCTTATGCGTTTACTCGCATCATGGATTCTACCATGTTTAGGTCTTTTCTTTCCTCTACTCTGATGAGCTGTACGAGTAACATTAACACTTGATTTCATGTTGAAAAATAAACTGATTGTCTACACACCAGTAAAATAGGCTTCATTGAACAACAATGCAGTTTGGTACCAGTAAAAGTAAATGCCACAACAATGCATAGGTATGTAACAAATTAAAACACCCCAAGCTGACCAACATATAAAAAGTTCATACTCTCTGGAAGGAGTCCAAAAATACTCTCATTTAAATTGTATATGGACTCTGATTATTTTTCCATTTCACAGTGGACTACGATTGTTTTTCCCCTGGACACTTTATTTCAATGCTGATTTTTAATGGATTATGAGTGAGTTTTTCCACGTATGAACCTCTTGGAATATAGTACTAGGTACATACAATCCACTGGTACCAGAATCTCAAATTTCACCAAAAGTGGACTTTGATTGTTTTTCCCCTGTACTCTTCAACTAATACAAGTTTTTACTTTATACCAACAATGACACACAATAAAATAAATTAAACGCAATTCAACTGCTGCGTTGGAATTTGTTGAGAAATATACATGATTATAGTTAACTATAGTTATATAATTTGGCAATCACAGATGTATACCTAATTGGTTGTTAAAAAAGTCTAATCTTAGCAAATTGCTGATATAAGTCATACCAAATGCGGTCAGAGTATTTTATCTCATCTCAGTCATTTTCAAACTCCTGGTGACTTCCAATATTCCTTTTAAGTCGCCAGTCTATTTTGGCTGCACTTCTCTTAACCCATTCCCCTCAAAAGATGAGGTAGACTCGCTTAACTCTGCTGTTATATATTTTGCAATATTTTGTACATCACTTGGCAGGGTAACCTTTTGTTAACATTTATGGATGGTGGATGAATGTGATTTGGTCTTCAGCCTTATTGTGGTCTCAAGTACCGTCATCTTTTGTTTGTTTTGAATGTCTGAAAATAGACAAAATACAGTAACTTAATTCCGCTTTCTGGGGAAATGCGTTCAACATTTAAAACTGAAGCGAATGGATAATTTTCTTGGAAGACTCCACCTCTGGTATATAAGCACAATATTTGTCTATCATCTCGGCTATCTCATTCTGGATTCTTTTCTAGAATTGCCTTAAAGGACATGCGTGCCTTGTCCATGATAAATCCAGCTAATTGTTCCACCCTTCTAACAGATCTGTTGTTATTAGTAAATTTGCTATAATTCATTCATGGCAATTCGAAATAGCAATTGGGAACATTCAGAAGCACTTCGATAGATTTTCTTTCGTCATAATGACGTACTGATTGCTAACAAATGTTTCAAAGTTCACGCCGGCGCGCCGTAACATTGTTGGTTGAAGCAATATACTACAAATCGAAAGGTCGTGGGTTGAAATGCAGATGGGGCCATGATTTTTAATCTGGCATAATCCTTCTGATGGCCTCATAGCTCTGACGTCGACTACCTCTCTAATGAAAATGAGTATCAACCATGTTGTGAGGGAAAATGACGCCTTCACGCAGGGCTGGCAACTCGGGTGACATCTTAATAATAATAATAATAATAATAATAATAATAATAATAATAATAATAATAATAATAATAATAATAATAGCTTTATTTTACTAGCAGAGTTAAAGCCTTAATGCCTTGTCAGCCACTCAACCGGGTTTTAAAAAATACAACAAGAAAATAGTCTTATATCTAAATAACAATATACATAAACGATTACAAGTTATAAATACAATACAATTAATATTTATAATGTATTTTGATTTACTCTAAATTTAACGAATTAAATATATTCTATGTACTAGATATATAAAAACGAGAAAAAATTATTAATTACACAGTATAAATTCAAATAAATAGAGAAAAATTAATTATTAGACAGCAGGTAACTGTATAAGCGTGACTTAAAAGTGCCAAGTGTGCGGCACCCATGATATCTTGAGGAAGAAAATTCCAGGAGCGGGCAGAGGCTACTATGAAGGAAGTAGAATAAGAGGAAGTGCTATGAAGAGGAATTGTTAGCAGACTTATCATGTGACCTAGTGTTAATATTGTGATAAGAGGATAACTTCTCCAATCTGGACGCCAGGTAAGTAGGAATGTAGGAATTCAGAAGCTTGAAAAGTCCTGAAAGAGAGTGTAATTTACGTCTGTCAGTAAGACGGAGCCAAGAGAGGTTATTAAAGTGTTCAGAAATATAGTCATAACGGCGGATATTGAAAACGAATCGAACGCAAGCATTATGAACATGCTGCAGTCTCTGCGAGAAGTCATGGTTTACATCATTATATTAACGTCGCAATAATCGAAGTGTGGGAACACAAGATTCTGCACAAGGATTTGTTTTAACGGAACTGAGAAAATTTTATGCCGATTGTGTAGAAAAATGGAGTCTTCCTCCAACCAACTCACAAGCCTCCTAAGGTGTGTAATGAGATCATGTCACCAAATGTCATGACACAAATCTGTATGTTGATTCAAAGTATCTTACAGAATTATTATTTTGGGAAGAACTCTTACGACGAGTAGCACAGTACGATCACAATAGTCTCTAAATGAAAATAGTAATATATTGTAGAAAAAAGTGACATTGTCAAATGCGATCCATAAAAAGACGTCTAAAAACCCTTATGGTAAGACGTAAAATTTTGCCATAGGCTAATACACATCAGGATTCCGATTATGATATTTACAACCGAAATGTATTATTTGTGACATGGTGTTTATTATAATTTAAGTCAAGTTCATCGTTTCGCAATTGAAAAACTTTACAGATTAAAGATAACAGAAATGTCCTAAGATACATACCGTACTTCATATTCGGGTTTAAAACTTAGGAATCAATATAAATAGTGAGAGTATTTTCAACAATTTTTCTGCACACCTGTGTTTGAAAGTTCTTGTGAACGTCATAAATGAAGACATAGCGCCATCCTGGGACATTAATCCCTCAATGGAATTAACTGCACACAGACTACTCACATATTCCTTCTGCTTACCTTGCTTATGTGTGCCGCATGCGTCATTGTGCCACTAATGTGTCCATTTGATACGTATGCCCCTTGGGCCATTCCGAAAAAAATTGCAACATATTGTTTAAAAATACTCCATTATTTAGTGATATTCGCATGAGATAAAATGACTTACTAACTTCATTCAAACTAATTTATTTTATTTTATTCATATATATGTATTACTTCAATCCAGGGCCTATGTAGAATTAGTCATCCCGGAGGGACTACAAGTCGTGCTTTCCTAGTCTAATGATTTTGATCATACAAAATAAAAACCGTAATTTAAATACTCATCTTGGAGGGATTATAAGCCGTGCTTCCCAAGTCTAATGATTTTGATCATACAAAATACAAACCGTAATTTAAATACTCATCTTGGAGGGATTATAAGTCGTGCTATCCAAGTCTAATGATTATAATGACTTTGATCATACGAAATACTTTAAATTTAATTACTCATCTTGGAGGGACTATAAGCCGTGCTTTCCAAGTCTGAAGATTTTGATCACTAACATCAAACTTAAATTACAGCCTTCAAGATACTTTTAATCGAAATTTTCCATCAAAGTAATGCCTTAGTTCCCGCTAGATGTCCCTCTAATAAAATGAGCTATCAATTGACACTCGCTGACATTTAGGCTATATGGAAATAAGCGTAAATTAGTTTGGTTAAATAACTCCAACAAAAATACTTTTGATGTATCTGCAAACGCACGGGCATAGACAGGCAAATAAAATAACACATCCAAGTTATCCTGCATTGAATAAATATACTTCTCAATTGTAAACATACAGGTGTGGCATAAACATCTGATGGTTTTTTTAAATAATTTTAACGCTTTGCTACATGAAATATATATTTGAATAATTTTGAAATATATACATCTTTATGGAGTTTTAGATGACATTGTTTACTAACTGGTTTAATGTTTGTTTTAAAAATGAGTAAAATAGTTGACAGTAGTGGTTATCTGACAATGTAGAGTGATGGATTATTGGACTGTACAAGAACGAATTCATACAATAAGGAAACAACCATTTACATTTATTCAGTAGGATTTCAGAGTTACAATGCTTCTTCCAGGAAAAAGTGTCATCTTGAGTTAGAAAATATCGTGAAGAAGGTCCTGAACAAGATGCAAAACAAAGTCTGTGGCACTCCTCAAAAACTTACATGGTAACTTTAAAAAAATCAGTTGATCATATGATAAAATAGCCAATTTAACTTTTCTAATTTAGTCCATCGCTCGAGGTAGCTACCGCCTTGTCACGCAGCGGGCCCGAGTTCGATCCCCGCTCGGGACAGGTTTCCTGGGTGAGGTTTTTCGGGGTTTTTCCTCACCTGTATGACAAATGCCAGGAAACGTTAAGGCCCAAACGGTCCCCGAACATCATCTGGCCATCATTATCATTAATATCATATTCACCTCATTAGATTAAGTTTAGGTTTAAGGCCTCTCTTGGCGCATCATTACACCTCGTCACAACCCATCATATCATTGGGAGAGCGTAACCCCGCCTTCCAGGCGCCCCAACCTCAGAAGTGGTTTATAATACGCCAATGCCAGGAGAGAATACCTGAAATGTCAAATGACAAAACAGGTGGCATTGAACAAAAAGAAAAAAACTTTTCTAATGTTGTCAATTGCTATATAATAACTTGCTTAATTTTTTGTACATTTTTATCTTAAAGGACATTTTAACAAGCCTCTACTTTAAACCCTGTGATAAATTCCATGATATTTTATATATTTCAAAATGACTCAAATATAGGCCCTATTGTATCAAGCTCACCGTATTAACATTATTTAAAAATCCATCAGGTTTTTATGCCCTACCCAGTAGTACAGAATGGACAGATGAACTGTATACCTAAATCGCAGGCATAACAAAATGTTACAAATTGAAAATACATGACGCAATATAAACATCAGTCACCACGTGCAAACTGAAGATTTTTATTGCAGTAAGAAGAACAGAAGAGTGAATATTGCAGAAGGATGTATAATGGATGAGATTGAACACAGAATGCTAAAATGGTATGGACACGTAAGAAGAATGCAGGATAAAAGACTACTAAAGGGCTGTCTATGCATGGAAAATTGAAAGAAGGAACACGAAAGGAAGACCAAGAACAACCTACAATGATAACTTTCAAAATTCAATGAGAAACTTTGGTGTAACAGATGAAGACGTAGAGGACAGAGAACGATGGAGAACTTTAATTAAGGGATATTTGTGAATGTTTGTTGCAAACTGATAGTCTATAAGTCCGTAGTCATTTATGTTTTTTATTAATTCATGTTAATTAATAAGATTGGTTGGAGAAAACCCTCAATGAGGAGGAAAACCCTCAATGAGGAGGAAAATTCTCAAAATTAATGAAATAGCAGAAGAGTTACTTTCTGATCACCATTAACATCAGTATTCATGAAAAATAAACAAAAGTACGAAGGAATGAAAAACCATTTTAGGATTACATATTTTCCTGCATTAATTAATGTTATTGTAATGTTATGCCCTAAATGGACATTTTCTTGGTTTCGAAAACATTTGCGCAAATACATCATCATAGTACATTCAAGAATTTAGGCCATTTTTTGACCTGTTTCGGCCTCAAGAGAAAACACCATCCAGAAGTCTTTTGAGTGGACGTCCTGGTCTTCTTCTTCCTGCAGGTCGATATCTTAACATTTGTTTGGGTATCCTGCGATCGTCCATTCGATGAACATGTTGCATTCATCTTGACTTATAATCAGAAATTTTGTTTTCTAAAGATTCCATGTGTACTTCTTCTAAGATATCATTTATTTGTGATCTAGTAGTGTGTATCCTGCAGTCCTGCGAAGGTATCTCATTGCAGCAGATCTAAGTCTCGGTGTATCTTTCTGTTTCAACTTCCATACTTCGCTATAATACAAAAGAGTTGGAAGAGTCAGTGTTTTATACACTTTTAGTCTTGAATGTTTTTTTACTAACTGTGACTTGAAGAAATAATTTATTAACCCTAAAATTCTTAAATATTTAGATATGTTTGCATTTACATCCTTTTCTTCTTCATATGAGATATTGCATCCTTGATAACTAAAATTATTCACCTGCTCCAAAATGTTATTGTCAAGTAAATACTTAGAACACAAATTATTCTGATATTATTGAGTGACAACATAAGTCTCTAATTATAGAGAAAGGGATTTAGTGAGGAAAGGGATGTTGTGATTTCTGATTTACGTCTGTGGTTCGGTGCTGTCTCGCGAAACCAAGTATTACGATATCTGTAATATAGGATTCCGTGAACATCCTGTTGTATAGATGATTGTTTATCGGGTTGAATTTTCTGGCTGAGAATTCACAGGGATTTCTTCAATTCTAAAACAAACATCACGAGGAAATTCCATCCAGAAATTCAATGAAAAATCACCGGCTTCATACGGTTTATCAGTAATACTCATATGGCATTAAATAAAGACAATAGAACCTTTCAGTTCATAACAATGGTATTAGATCAGAGAAAATTATTTAGTGTCTGAAGTGTGGGTTGAACCAAGAGAATCAATATGAATTTTAGAATCCAGGTGCCGTAATATAAGGAGTATGAATAGAGACCACCTACAATAATAAAGTTCACCATGTATTTGAGGTAACTCTAATTGTCATGCCAAATGTCTCTAGCGCCAAAAAGTCAAACTTAATGATAAGATAGAACAAGAGTTATAAGCTGAAGAAATGTCACGATAAGAATTTTTTAGTTAAAGCGACTATCAATAAATAAGTATGCCATTGTATTTTCATATGTCTGTTCGACTATTTCATATAACACTGAGCAACAAAAAGAAACTTTTTTTTGTCTCAGAATGAAAAATATGCGATTCTGATAGATTTTTTGTCCTGAGGTCAAATATGATATCGGTTTTTCTCCATCACACAAAGATTCCGAGACACAGGAATTTATAATTTCAAACACTTTAATATTTTCTACATTCGTAACTACACAATATTCGAATATTCGGACTCGCATAGAAAGTAAGAAATGACGATTTTAAGCTATATTTCGCCTGCAGAGCATCCCTGCTAACATTAGCAACATGCTAATAAAGATAACAGATGAAAATATCTATTGAGCTTTTTGACGTTTCTTAGCCTATTGGATTTGTGATTAAATAATCTAGCACTGGGAATTCAACTGTAATTTTGTGGTCGACTGTACAGCGGCTGTATAAGATGGAATCGGTAATGCTATGTAAAGTAGGCACTGTTGAATACGATAGCCCGTGATTGAAGTGGTTGTGATAATAAACTCACTTGAAATTCAACCCCCGCTTTCATGAACCCTCCACCCCTTCAAACTGTGGATGACCCGCGGTTTCACCGGATATTGGCTCAGACATTATGAAATACAGCTGTTTCTATACTAAACTGACAACAAATTTTACACACTTTATTTACTAAAATGAAATTATTTTTAACAGCCTATTATTTATTTTCGTGCATGTTACTGCTTATAAACACATACGTTTGCAACTAATCTTATTCAACATTCGTGAATTTTTTTTACATTACAGTTCTGACCTAAACACTGTCTACACAAAAAAGCGTACTGTTGCACAACATTAGAATTATATATTTCAACACAAATTTTGGTATAAAAAAGTTATAGATGAAAATTTTTTTTTTAGTATTCTCATCTCGTACTTTCATTTATATTTATGTTTCATAAACACACCTTGTCCATTACATAAGTGAAAAATGGTATAACTAGATAATAAAATATTTTTTAAGTCTTCCCTTGAATTCTGTGCTAAAATTATTTTGTTTATTAGTAATAATAGTAGAGAGAGATATATACTATGATGAGTGGTGGACATCCAAGGCTATTACACCTCATAAACAATGGCAATATGCCGGCTGTCATATTAGATAATGAACAAATTCCTTATACCGACGTCGTTAAAAACTTGGGATTTTACTTAGATTCTAATTTAAAATGGCATGAGCAAGTAAAACAAACATCTAAAAGGATCTTCTCCATAATGCATTCCCTAAAGCGACTTAAACATTTTCTTCCTACAACTCTTAAAAGAATTTTAATCCAAACTTTAGTGATGCCGCATTTTGACTACTGTGACGTTCTACTAACTGACATAAGTGACGGATTGTCGGACAAACTGCAGCGTGTCCATAATATGTGTATCAGATTCATATTTAATGTTCGAAAATACGATCACATTTCTCCATTATTCCACGAATTGTCATGGCTACATCTAAAAGAGAGAAGAAAATCGCACTGTCTAATTCTCCTATTTAAGATCCTACATACCTCGATTCCCAATTATTTATCATCCCGTTTCCAGTATCTATCCTCAAACCATAACTTAAACACAAGATCACAACATAGTCTCTTACTTAATATACCGCAACATAGGACATCACATCACTCCATGTCATATACCATCTCCACTTCTCGCAACTGGAATTCCCTACAAGAAATAAGGGGCTGCCGGACATTGGCATCTTTTAAAAGAAATCTAAATTTATATTTGCTCTAAAATCGACTTCATTATTATCCAGTGTAAGATATATATATATTAATTGGTGTTTCCCGTATAATGTATCATATTTATATTATTATTATTATTATTATTATTATTATTATTATTATTATTATTATTATTATTATTATCGTATCATTATTGTTATCACCCTATAAAATGTTGTTTGTACATGACATTTACATTGTTACATTTATTGTATCTTTAAGTGTTTATAATTAGTATAGTGTATATCTATATTTGTCGAATATTTGTTTGTATTTGTACTGGTTGAGTGGAAGAGAGGGCCTTATGGCCTTAACTCTGCCAGAATAAATAAAGTATTATTATTATTATTATTATTATTATTATTATTATTATTATTATTATGTTCAACGTAGAGAGGATTTCTCAGAAATAATTAAGGCATTTTACGAGTTTAATCTGAAATATAAAATATATTTAATGAAATGAAAGTTTCAATTGATTCATCAACTATATGAGATTATATTTTAGTGTGCATTTTCATGTGCTTTTTTTTTGTCCTAAAGCATAATTTCCGTTAAATTTATAATTTCATGTCAATGATATATTAAGCGCTTTAAAATATTAGCAATCTTATTACTGAAATGATAGCCTGCAAATAAACAATTTATATAGAACTTCTTATTCTTTCTCTTTAAAACTGTTTTATTTATGTTATTTCAGATATTCACCGTACAGAAAATATCTGTATGTGTCTTATGATTGATGAAAAACAAATTCTTGAACGTTTTCAACGCCAATACAATCATAAGTACAACGAAGGTCCACCACATCAAAATAAAATCAGGCTATAGTACAAAAGTTTAAATAATCTGGTGGTTTACAATAACAAAAAACAATAGCAAGGCCCAGAAATCTGAACAAAATGTCGACATAATCCTACACTTTTCGTATTCAGAGACCTAGGAAATCCTTTACACGCCGAAGTCTACAGTTATGTTTCTAAATCAATAATGTAAAACGTCAAGCAGAAGAAATTGATAATACATCCAAATGAAATCCAACTCCTTCATGAAATAAAACCACAAGAAACTTGAGTAGTGCTGAATTCTGTGTTCACATACTGCAAAAACTTGATGAACTTGATTTTCTAGAGAATAACATTTTCTCCGATGAAGCATCGTTCCATATAAATAATTGTGGTAATCGCCATAATTGCTTATTTTGGAGGTAGGGTAATCCATCTTTTGGTGCACAATTTGATGCAAGATTCTCCTAAAGTCAACGTTCAGTGCAACTTAATTTACAATAAGAATTTTGGTCCATTATGTTATGTGAACAATAATAACACAAATGGGAACGGTACAGAATTGTCCATTTCCTCCAATTAAACAAATTCAAATTGAAACTATTAAATAAACAAAATAAATGAAGAGAATTCCAGCGGATATCATCACACACTGATATCAAGAGAGTAAACGGATTTAATCGCATGTACAACTTTTTCAGGTGGACATGTTTCAAAGCCTATTATCCCCATTCTCAATTAGATTTTGACAGTTGTATTAGTCTTCTGAAGCTCTACAGATTCTTTCTCTCTAACGGTGGGTAGATATATATCGCAATCCTCATGAGGCTCAGGTGCCAAAAATTAAAGTGACTGCTGTCTTGAAAATTAATATTAATTTGGATGTCTAATGATTGGTTGATGAATCTCACAATCAAATCCTTATGAGCAATAGCTTCCCAAAATAAAAATGGCCGTTATCTTGAAAACAAAGTTAAATTTAAGTGTTTTCGCTCCTACTCGGAGAAGGCGATGATACACGTCGTTGGAGCTCGATCTGACGTGTACTAATACTCACAATAATGATGGATAATTTCTGCATTTTACTGTTTAAAGTAGAGGCATTGTTGTGAATTCGTGTATATGAAGTCATGTGTTCGAAAGTAACCAGTGTTTTACTTATTTATTTATTTTTATAGAGAGAAAATACGATTCCTCCTGTCTATATTATGAATCTCTTCGATATTAGCACGAAAATCATGAATTTTATTATGAGATGACTGTATCATTGTATTTTTACATTACAGGTGCAAACAGAAAGAAGGAAAGAAGGAGAGAAGGAGAGAAGGACAGAAGGAGAGAAAGACAGAAGGACAGAAGGAGAGAAGGAGAGAAGGAGAGAAGGAGAGACTTCTCTCCTTCTCTCCTTCTCTCCTTCTCTCCTTCTCTCCTTCCTCTCCGTCTCTCCTTCTCTCCTTCTCTCCTTCTCTCCTTCTCTCCTCTCATCCTTCTCCCTTTCCTCCTTCCCTCCTTCCCTCCTTCCCTTCTTCCCTCCTTCCCTTCTTCCCTCCTTCCCTTCTTCCCTCCTTCCCTCCTCCCTCCTTCCCTCCCCCCTCTTCCCTCCCCCCTCCTCCCTCCCCCCTCCCCCCTCCCTCCCCCCCCCCTCCCTCCCGCCCTCCCTCCCCCCTCCTCCCTCCCTCCCTCCCTCCCTCCTCCCCCTCCCGCCCTCCTCCCGCCCTCCCTCCCTCCCTCCCCGCCATCACAATTTTATCTTCAAAATATGTTTCTCGGCCTAACCACAGACACGTACAGGCGTCTGCCTTGAAAATTCAAGGAAGAAGAAACAAATCCATGATTCAATATGTTGCCAACCTTTCCCTAACTCGTTCAGATATATCAATCGAATGGGCTTGAAACCGACTAGTCTTTTCAGACAATGAATTTTCTTAGCCACGGCAGGCCAGACATCCTAGACGAACTTTAACAAATCATTGGATGTCATGGAGAATGACAGTCTACTGGTCCCCTTATGTTGTTCTTGTCCACCGCTGTGGTCTCGAGGTAGCGTGCTGCCTTGCCACGCAGTGGGCCCGGGTTCGATCCCCGGTCGGGACAGTTTTTCTGGTGAGGTTTTTATCGGGGTTTTTCCTCACCTGTAAGTTAAATGTCAGGAAAATTTTAAGGCCCAAACGGTCCCCGAAATCATATGGCCAACATCATCCTTATCGTTATCATCATCATCCTTCACCGGTGTGTAAAGCAACGGGAAGCAATTCCCTACTAAAGCTGCAAAGTATAGCATGAGAATGCTATGATTGCAGTGAAAGACCTGCCCTCGGGCAGAATTACTATGGATGGATGTTCTTCTTTACACGTCTCCACATATTCTCTATTGGGTTCAAGACCGGACAGCGACGAGCTCTGTCTATCACTTCGATATCCTCTATCCTCGCTGACCAGTCTCGAGTTGACGTAATGTAGATTGGTTGATTATAGTGTTGGAAATTAATTTCATTAATATTTAACAATCTACCGTAAAGAGCCACATATTTTTCCAGAAACCACTATCCCTAAATGTACCACGAATTGAATGTATTATCTGCAATCCAGCACGATATAACCACTCCCAATATGAGACAGTCACTCTACGGCTTCGGATATAAATGGCGGCGATAGTATGGTCGAATCGGTTGCTAGGAAGACGATATATAGAGTATAAACATTTCCGTATACAAACTTTGATATTTTGTAGAGGAGGTTAACACAAAAATCTTTTGTTATGTTAAAAAAAATTGACAGGTTCTCTGTTTTCCCGCTAAGGGTCCTTGAAGGGTTTGACGCATGACTTAACTTAGGCCAACGTTCACTGTAGTTTTAACTTTTTCGTATGCAGCACGGTGACAGTTCGGTGTTGTTCCGACTGCTCCATATCCAACACTTACTGTAGACACTGATCGTCATTGGAACGGAAAGCTTTCATTACTGCCAGTAGTGTCCATATCTCTGGATAAACAATTACAGTTATTATTGTTTACATATAATGATGTGTTTACATTACAAAGTTTCTGTACAGTAGTGGTGTCTACAGGTTCTTGATGGCAGATTACACAATACAAAATTATTGTTGACGATCAAATGATTGGGCCTTTTCTTCTGTGTAACCGATTTGGTGGAGGAAATTGCCTTATCTTTCTTCAATGAACTGTTTGAGAATGTTCCGCTACCATTCAGACGATTATGGTTCCACCATGACGGAGGCCCATCACACTTTGCCCTTGATGTCAGACAATACTTAAAAAACGTTTTCCCCATTCGTTGGATTGAGAGGGATGGGCCACCATGTTCTCCCGGTCTCATTCCTATGGATTTATTTTGTGGGAGTAGATGAGCGTTTGGTGTACAAGACACCGATAGACACTCCAGAAGAGCGGATTGACCGTGTAGCTAATGCTGCAGTAATTATTTGCGAGATACCTGGTTGTTTTGAACGTATTAGACAACCATTTGCACGCAGATGCCAATTGTGCTTTGATGTAAACGGGCAACATTTTCATCAACATCTGTGAAACATTCATCGCGCGGCAGGTTGAACACATTCAAATCATCCAGCGTCAAACCGTTCAATGACTTCTAGCGGAGAAACGGAGAACCTGACATTTTTCTTCCATATACCAAATGAGTTTTGTTTTACCTCTTCTACAAGAATTTTTTACACCCTGTATAAAATTCAGTTTTCTTCCTTTTTATTGAAAAGATGACTTCATCAGAAAATATAATTATTTTCCTTTCTAAATCACAATTTTCCGTTGCAAAGACTAAGCTATATTCTATGTTCCTCCTTATGAAAATCCCTAACAAAAGCACGTCGAGATTTCAAATTGGCGATCCTTAAAGGATTTCTTATTGTCCAGTCGTGGCGAGGAAAATTAACAACTGTCTTCAAAGTATCATAGTATGATAGGAATTCACCTCAATAAATTCACTATAACTATCAAAACCTGACGTTTATGTCTACAGTTATAAATAAGATTATAATATATAACTACACAATTTTTTATTAAAAATATTTTTTATTATAGTGAATGCTTTCAAATTATATTAATACTTCGTAAGAGGCTGAAAATGTTCGAGAAAACCAAATACGTCATTGCTGCCAGATACATTTTTAACATGGTTGCATAAAGTAATGAAGGGAGGAAAGAAAATGTAATATGAAAATGTAATTCAACTTGGATTATCGGCATCTGAGGCAGCTAGGCGTTTCCACTTTTCAAAAAGAACAAATAAGAAATTGGTGCACAATTATCGACGCTCAGGAATTTTTGACCGAAAATGCTGGAAGTGGCGATAGAAACTTTCAACTTCGCAAGAGGACGCCAGACTGGTGACAGTAAGAATGTAACTAAAATTATATACAGATATTAACTCCATGTACTAAAATTAGTTCATAATCTGTCATTTGTTTTATAAAAACATGCATTGAGATTAACTGTATCCAGAAAATTATCCCTTAATCATTGGTTGGGTCATAAATTAAAAATACAACTACTACAACTGCTTACAAAACTACAAATATTATTGTCTTATTGTCATACAATATTTTACAACATTATTAAATAATCGGAATGTAGTGTAAATGCTTGTTAAGTTGTGGTGTTTTATAAGTGCTTTGAATTACAATAGAATGAAGCATATGCCGTATATCCCAGTTGGAGGATGATCGTTACATAAATAACAATGTCTCAAGTTTAAATCCTAGTTACGTATTTTCATTTTCTTATTAGAAGTTGTATAAGATGAAAAAAAAAAACTAACATACTCGTAATTATGGAAAAACTGCACTTAAACTAGCGTGAAATATTTTCAGTCCTATAGAACAACAGTGTGCATGCGCCAGAATTTATGGAGCCAGCGATAACATACAATCGAACCACATATCAATTATCATCCTCGATTACTATACGTCACTATGAAATTTAAATGACTAATATTTGCAGTAAATCCACAAATATATGTTAAAACATATATTAATAATATTAAAATTACCAAACGTTTATTAAAAATGGGTGTACACTTTCTTATCACTCCCTAACGCTGATCCAAACAACGATAACCCAAAACAGCGATAGAAAAATCATAGACTAAGTAATATACTCTGTGGAGAAAATAGCAGTTAGCATCACAATATTGCCTAATAGTGTCATAATATTGTGATTTGTATATTTAAATAAATACTTCAAATTTGTCTAATAATGTTATAAAAATTGTTTGAAAAAGTTTAAAGTATTAAATAATGTTAGTAAATACAGTGGAAGAGCTATAGTTTACAACAATATAACTGAAAAGTCAAGCGCTACTAGAAGTGCAGTTGAGCCGTAATTTTATGTATGATTCCCATTAAATGACATCCTCGGTAGTACTTCAACTGTCCATATCACGCACTTGCATCGTATAACAGAACCATTATCAGAAGTGGAACAAAAAAGAAATCATTCACTCTTCAAGAGTGTGGCCACTTTCATTTTTGACAGCTGTACATTAATATATTTCTTTTTAGTTTATTTCAATATCTCTCTTTATCATCAAATTTTGTTAGCAATATTTACTATATTCAAAATACCATTATAAACGGGAATGTAAGTTATGCAACATGTTGAACTCAAATTAATAAACAAACTCTATATCAGAAAGTATTCGTATAACTAACAACAAAGCGTAATTTTAAATATACAGGGCGTATCAGAATCAATAGCGCAAACTGAAACTGTTGAAAGTATATGGAAATAGGAGCAAAAAAAGTTCTAGTAAGCATGGGTTCGCATACAAACCGTGTGAGAGATTTATCATTGCGAATATGTGGTTATGAGCCGCCACTGACGTCATCACTTGTCAATAATTCCGAGATGATCCGGGGGTGTTTGAAAGAATTCGAAATTCACTGCAGAGACGAGTCCAATATTGCAACCAGATACAAGGACGACACTTTGAACACCTCCTTTAACAGGCACGAGTGTACAGTATTACTGTATAACATATATGAGTGCATTTTGAGGCAACATAGAAAAGTCTACGTTTCAAATTAATTTGTACTAATTACGATTATGTTTCTTAATGAAGTCAGTGGCGGCTTGTAACTACACATGTGCAATTATCTCGCCCTTGGCTAGTTTGCGGACCCATGTTTACTAGATCTTTTTTTGGTTTTATTATTTTATACTTTCAAACGTTTCAGTTTGCGCTATTAGTTTTGACACACCTGTATAATTTACATACAAATCATTCCTCTTTTGAATAATATTCCATTTTTCGTAATATAAAAATCTCCATCGCGTAAATAACTTATTTTACACATTTTCAAAACCACAATGAATAAAAAAATAAATTCTAACTAAACAAAATATGCATCCGAATATTTGTATAAGTATTTTTTTATTTAAAGACTAATTTTCTGTTTAAGACATATAAATAGATCTATAGAACACTGTATTATTCGAATATAAGAAGCGATTCACTGTTTTAACATTTAAAGAGTAAAAGAAGTTGAATTAATTGCTGCTACATGATAAGAACAGTGGTCAGATGACGTGTTATCGTGTCGCTTCGCATTATCCATGTGGCTTCGCGTGTTACAAGTTGACAACGAAGTCGCTCACTGTCAGATATATCTCTGAGAAGATGTACTGCAGACATTCCGATAGTAAACGACTCCTACACGACTCTTTTTTTCAAGTTTTACCACACTCTTCATGTAACTTTAATGTCCTCGAGTTGACAGTTCAACTGAAAATTCAACTTTTATTTCTTGTATACTTTTTTATGTTAGACTTTATTCAACTTCGACAAATGGTAGTGCTACAAAGACAACATCCACTTCTCAGTTAAACTATGTTCTAATTCTGAAGAATGTCTTACATTCCTCATCGAGTATAGAATGATCAAGAACAGGAGACATCAATTACTGAATACCTGTCTATAATTTATCTAATATTTTACTAATGATAATATTAATAATAATAGTAATAATAATAATAATAATAATAATAATAATAATAATAATAATAGTAGTAGTAATAATAATAGTAATAATAATGATAGTAATAACAATAATAGTAATAATAATTCATTCATTTTCATTCTGAAAATTTTCCTCATTTTTGAGGATTTTCTCCAACCAATCATAGTAACCAACATGAATTTAAAAAATATAGGCCTATATATATATGTCCACCGCTGTGGTCTCGATCCCGGTCGGGGCAATTTTTCTGGGTGAGGTTTTTATCAGTTTTTTTTTCCTCACCTGTAAGACAAATATCAGGAAAACTTTAAGGCCCAAACGGTCCCCGAAATCATCATCCTTATCATTATCAACATCTTCAACCTTCACCGGTGTGGAAAGCAACGGGAAGCTACCACACGTACAATTCCCTAGTAAAGCTGCAAGCATAGCATGAAAATGCTATGATTGCAGTGAAGGACCTGCATTCGGGCAGAATTATTATAGATGGATATATATACGTATATATCCATCCATAGTAATTCTGCCCGATGGCAGGTCCTTCACTGCAATCATAGCATTTTCATGCTATGCTTGCAGCTTTACTAGAGAATTGTAGGTGTGGTAGCTTCCCGTTGCTTTCCACACCGGTGAAAGGATGATAATGATAAGGATGATGATAGCCATATGATTTCGGGGACCGTTGGGCCTTTAAGTTTTCCTGACATTTGTCTTACAGATGAGGAAAAACCCCGATAAAAACCTCACCCAGAAAAACTGCCCCGACCGGGGATCGAACTCGGGCCCGCTGAGTGACAAGGCAGCACGCTACCTCGAGACCACCGAGATATATATATAAATATATAGCGTGTCGAGACCCAGCCGGGTGACGATATACTGAGAGGATACATAAACAAAGATCTCCGATTTTTACATGAATACACGTGACACCCTGTATTTCAACATGAACATTTTCAACATGTCTAAATGTATTATTTTTCAACATTGTTAATATCCCTCCCGGATATCTTCCCCTTTTTTGTTTACTACCCCTCCCCTTATTTATACAATTGAATCCATCAAATTCAATATGGTCTTTGTCCCCCATCCAAGTTTCTATAAATGAAATAAAACTAAATATAAATGACCATGGACTTATAGGCTATCAGTTTGCAGCAAACATTCAAAAAATTTCCCATAATTAAAGTTCTCCATAATAATAATAATAATCATCATAGTATTAATAATAAAACAAATCTATTTTTTTAGTAAGGCTTGCTTTGTTGTATGTAACTTTGATCTTCTTTGGAACGAAGTAAATCCAATTCCCTAATAATAGTCTCTATAATTTACATTAGTAATACAAATAGGTCTAATAATAATAATAATAATAATAATAATAATAATAATAATAATAATAATTATTATTATTATTATTATTATCACTTCTATTTTAGTTTAAATTCTCTCTTTTAGGTACACCTATGTGCCTCACATCACCCGGGCCTTAGAATACCACACCTGAATCTCTACCACACACTTACTTGTTTGATCACAGAGTGGTAATGACGGTTTCCCCGGATGAGTTAATCCTGGTGCCATTCAGAAACAACACGAACATTTAAGACAAGACGCATCATTTACTCATACTCGTTCCGATAAATAAAATACATGGAAGAATCATTAAGTGATCGTTCAAATTATGGCACTGACACTGGCATTTATATTACACTTGTGCTGTTTTTGAACACTTCATTGGTAGCTCGCATGATAAAGTAATGTAAGACTGTAAGGAGTAAGGGCAAAAAAATAAGCAGCGTATATTATTTGACTTTTCCTCAATTGAGAATAAATTATATAATTTAGGAAATCACTCGTGGCATTACTTATCAATAATTTTCTTCAACACCCTCAGGAGAAATGCCAGAAACATTTCTCTCGGGAGGAGAGGAAACTTTCGTTATTTGATGCATCAATTGCTGTTTTTTTACTATTGTTTTCTGGCGGAGTCTGGGTAATGTGATCATTTAGATTGTCCATTAACAGTTCTAAGTATCTTGCCTGATTTTTTTAATAGTTCCACTAACTTTAAGTTTTTCCACAAGTCTGTAGAGTTGATATTTAGTTTTATAAGGTTGTGAGCATGTTTGAGTTTTGAATTATGAATTGTCTGGTTCTTCTTGCATTTATCCCAAGTCCACTTTCTGAGTGAACAGTGCGTCTTGTCTTAAATGTTTATGCTGTCTCGGAGGCGGCTCGCACTCGACTAATCTCTCAATGTCCTTCTGAGGTCAAAAAAGTATGTACGTGATCTAAAGTTTGAACAACCTCTCGGGGCAAGTTGTGTCATTTTGAAGATTGGGAGGCGTAAGACAAACAAAACTAATTAAAACAATGAAGTTAAATTAAAAAATAACATTTATTTTATTATTTGTAAATTAGAGGGATACCTAAGAGGACATGAATAACTAACTCACTGACACTATCGAACCCATAGGTTCTGGTCGCGCGAAAATAAGCTCTCCATACATCCCTATCCTGAGCTAATACTTTCCAATCATCCCTGTATAATCTACTCCCCTCAAATCATAGTTAATATTATTCTCCCGCCTCATTCTTGGTCTACCAACTGGGCGTTTTCCATATGGTTTTCCTACAAGATGCTTCATGCACGTCTTTCATTCCCCATTCGTGCCACATGTCCTGCCCATCGCAGTCTAGAGACTTAACTGTTCTCATTATATCTGGCATCTTATAAAGACCATGTAATTCACTGTTATCTAGTCTTCTCCATTCACCTGTCTGTTCATCTCTCTTTGGTCCAAAAATGTTCCTAAGAACTTTATTCTCAAATACTCGTAATCTCCCTTCCTCCCTTAAAGTAAGAGTATATGTTTCGCATCCATATAATATAACTGGTAGAATAATAGTTTTATATAATTTCAGTTTAACGTTTTTGAAAGGAGTTGGGAAGTCAAGATTCTCTGTAATGCATAATAACACTCATTTCCAGAATTCAGCCTATGTTTAATTTCTTTGTGTATCTCATTCCTATTTGTGATTATTGTTCCAAGGTATTTGAATTCAACCACTTCCTCAAAATTTCCCTCATTTGACATTAGATGTCAATTTCCATTATATAATGTATTTTTATGTGTGACCATATATTCAGTTTTATTGGTATTTACTTCCAGTCTCAATTTCTTAGTGTTACTTGTAGTGTGTGCGTGTTGTCCTTTAGTATCTCCTCGTTATCGGCCAATAGTACTACATCATCAGAAAAAACCAACAGCTTATTAATACCATTGAGTTGTAGGCCTTCTTCATTCTCTGCATATTTGCTGGTATGCCCTAGTACAAAATTAAATAGTAGAGGAGATAGTGCATCTCCTTGCTTCAACCCATTGTGGATTTCTAAAAGTATCCGAAAACTGTTTGCCTACACGCACCCTACTCTTTCTGCCATTTAGACACATTCGTGTAAGTCTAACTTTTTAGGAATTCCGAACTTTAGCAGGATACTATATAACTTCTCCCTCTTAATTAAAAAAATCGTATGCCTTATTAAGACGAAATGAATAGATGGAATCATGAATTTGATGATTGTCAGGGGATTGCAGGTGGTGACTGGAAGAACGTGATTAATTCAGGAATAGAAACAAGACGTAACATTGGGCACGGAAATAAAGGCAGTGTGCTTCGTGAGATTGGGTAATCGGTATAGAAAGGGGATTGAAGGGCATAGGGATGGGTTGGGTATGGGAGAGGAGTACGCGGAATAATAGAAATGTTTGGAGGACAGTTAAGAAGAGACTAATCGAAATAGACAGGCAGTATATAGAAGCAGAGTGTAGCCAGAAAGTATCGCTCACCCTACAGACGGAACTGAAACTTTCGTGGGGAAGGGAGAAATATGTTAACTCTTTGGATGGGGATGATAGAAGTGCTATTGCATGGTTTATTTTGGGGGGATGATGGCCCATAATTTAGCAAATGATGAAGGCATTAAACTATGCCCACTATGCGATGACCATGAGAACTGGCAGCATATTATAGCATTCTGCAGAGAGACAGAACAACTTAGATTACAGATGCTGCCGGAGATATTTCTCAGGTCGGATCGAGGGAGAGTGGCGTGTTGGGATCTTTTAGTACGGATCGAGAGTGAATCAAAAACATGCAAATTTTTGGGTTCGGTAAGGAAATTGAGATATAACAAAACTGTAGATTAAGGATATATGTATTATCAATAAGAAGATTCTCAATTTGGTCTTTGTTTTCGATCTTTAATTATATTATATAATAAGTAGGTCTGATAAGTTGAATAGTCTGATAGTGTATTTGATGCCGGCAGGGACGGGTGGAGGGGGCTATGAGCGTGCGGTGTGTATATGTGTGGGGGTGTGTGGGTGTATGTGTGTGTGTTTTTTTAATTTGTTTTCTAGCATTTTTTTAAATATTAATGTACGGAATATGGATGAATGTAGATATGTATTATTGTGATGTAGTGTAGACATAGATTTTACTTATATGTAGCCTGTTATTGTTTTTTATACAGGTGTATTTGTAGGTATTTGTTTATATTATGATTAGTTTTATTTTTTATTCATGGAAAAATAATGCACGTACGGCCAAGCAGGCCCGAGCGCAATGTAAATGCATATGTATTTTCTTTATTGTGAAAAAAGGCAATACATTCCATTATCTATCTATCTATGTTGTAGGCCCCTATATGTTAAGATACATATATTAATTGGTGTTTCCCGTATAATGTATCATATTTATATTATTATTATTATTATTATTATTATTATTATTATTATCGTATCATTATTGTTATTACCCTATAAAATGTTGTTTGTACATGACATTTACATTGCTACATTTATTTTATCTTTAACTGTTTATAATTAGTATAGTGTATATCTATATTTGTCAAATATTTATTTGTATTTGTGCTGGTTGAGTGGAAGAGAGGGCCTTATGGCCTTAACTCTGCCAGAATAAATAAAGTATTATTATTATTATTATTATTATTATTATTATTATTATTATTATTATTATTATTATTATTATTATTATTATTATTATTATTATGTTACCTGTTCAGTAAATAATTCTTAAATTAAAATCTGAAGTAATCAATTAGGAAATATATTGGAGTAAATTTATTTGAACCGAAAAAGGATACAGAACAGCGGTACCTTCACTTGCACGAAGATTAGGTAGATTAAGGAACATACAACATGGCATATAATCCCTGGACACAACACTATACAACTCATTCGTTTTCTTAACCTCAAGAGAGCAGTAAGACCTATGGGAAGCGGAAACTACAAGACTTTAGACCATGTTTGTTTCTATACTTTAATGTGCCATACGTCTAGAACAATGTTTTTGCTTTGTTCTCAAGTTCTGAGGTAAATTTGTTTCGATTCTCTTAGGGCATAATGCGAGGGAATTGTTTGAAACATTCTAAGTTAAAGCAACATTTCGCAAGAAAATTAAGATAATGCTTAGCTACTTTAACATTCCGTTTTCATAAGTAATGCCACGAGAAATTTCCAAACTATCGATAAATTCAGGACTCACGAAGTGAGGAGTGAATTTATCTAGGGAATTTGGAAATCAAGAGTGGCATTTGTTAGGACTATTTAGCGAATAAAATAAAGCTGTTTACTTACAAATAATTATTTAAACATAGTTATTTTAAAATATTTATGTATTTAATGTAAACGGCGATGTTTGAAAACAAATGAGAAACGATTGGTACACTTCATTTGCTTCTTTTGTTCATCACTGCAACCAGATCATATTATTTATTGCCAAAGAAACGCAATATTGTAAGAATGCACTCTAGTGGAAAAAAAATTAAACACACCAAACTCTATATTAATTCATTTCTGATGTCCTATGACGTAAATATGACAATTATATTTTTGTGGAATGTTATTAGCTGGGAAAAAATTCATTTAAGAAAGTGCAAACAGTGGTTTCTTTTTTGGTGGTATAATAAATTGCTACAAATTTTTTATATTAACTCCGGCATGCGCTATGTGTTGCCATTCATGCACTATATATACAATCAGGTAGCCGTACTTCTTAGTGAGTCAGTCACGGCAAAATAATGCTATGACCTATTCAGAATATTAAAAAGGAGGTGCTTTCTTTATTATGATAAACTTTAGTTGGTAAATTCTAGGCTAAACACGACTGTGATTGGTTGTAAATAAAAAAATCATTGAAATGTGATTGGTCATTGATTCCCATTTGGGGCATGAGTTAAATAGTCATCTATAAATATTTATCTACTTACCGCTGACAACGGAATGGAATCAGGAGTGAGCCATACTTTGTTTTATGTCAACAACAAGAGTGTTTATGTATATATCCATAGTAATTCTGCCCGAGGGCAAGTCTTTCACTACAATCATAGCATTTTCATGTACGCTTTGCAGCTTTATTAGGGAATTGTAGGTGTGGTAGCTTCCCGTTCCTTTCCACACCGGTGAAGGATGATGATGATGATGTTAAGGATGATGATGATGCCATATGATTTCGGGGACCGTTTGGGCATTATAATTTTCCTGACATTTGTCTTACAGGTGAGGAAGAACCCTGATGAAAACCTCACCCAGAAAAACTGCCCCGACCGAGGATCGAACCCGGGCCCGCTGCGTGACAAGGCAGCACGCTACCTCGAGACCACATCGGTGGAATATATATATATATATATATATATATATATATATACACTAGCTAATATCCGGCGTGCGCTGTTACGCCTAAATAAATTAAAATTAATGTGTTTTTATGTTTCGTTAAATTAGTAATTCTTATTTTTTAGATACCCCATGCTGATTGCCCGGCGTTGCCCGGGAATCTACTTATCGCGATCTTCTTGATATAAATGAGCTGAAATACGAAAATTAATATGTTTTATGTTTAGTTAAATAAGTGAGAGGAGACATTTATATAGTAATTACTTTTAGATACCCGTGCTGTTTATCCGACGTTGTCCGGAAATCCACTCCTCCCAATCTTCTTGGCATAAATCAGCTGAAAGACAAAATCAATGTACTTCTTATGATTAGTTGAATAAGTTAAGTGGAAAATAATGTATATTGTGATCATTTTAAGATTGCCTGTGCTCATTACCCGGTGTTGCCCGGGAATCTACTTATCTTGATCATCTTGGAATAAATGAGATAAAAGACAATATTCGTTATTGTGAGTTATGCGCCATGTGCTGCTATACTCACACATGAGTCTACGTACTTGTCTCGAGCTTCTTAGCATCAATTAGAGACAAAAATCGTTATTGTGAGTAATCCGTAAGAGATAAACGTTTTTGTAGAGCTTTTTAAGATATTGAATTGTATGTACATTAATTTAGTGTATTTGTTATGGTTTAGGCAGCGTAAGACCCTCCATGGTATCTTTACCTTGTCGTGGTGGATTGGCTTGCGTGCTTAAATGATCCTGAGAGCTATGCCGGCGGTAGCATTGCTGCCGATAGGGTTACCCATGCCGGACTGGTCGAAGGTGATAAGCCAGACGAAAAAAGTACCTTGGTCGAAAGAGTTACGATCTTTCACCGTAAAAACAGAACCGTCAAGAAATGCGGACATGGGTTCAACTGGGGTAATATTTTCCGGAGGTCAAATAGTCCCCCATTCGGTTCTCCGGGCGGAGCTACTTCAGGGAACCCATGCCAAAGGCTCAAACACAGGGATATGTTCCTAGGAACGTGGAATGTTAGGACTTTATACAATAGCGGGGCACTAGAGATATTAGCGCGGGAACTAGATAAATCGCCCTTGGATATAGTCGCTTTACAGGAAGTTAGGTGACCAGGAGAAGGTAGTCAGGAATCAGGAAGCTTTGCATTATACTACGGGGGTGCAGAAAGACCTGCATTTGGAACGAGTTTTTTAGTCAGAAGGAGGATCCTATCCGCTATCCGAGATATTAAGTTTGTTAGTGATAGGGCATCATACATAATTCTAAAGGGTAAACAACATGATTTTATAATTGTAAATGTACATGCCCCCACAGAAGATAAAGATGACAAGATCAAGGATGAGTTCTATGAAGAATTAGAATGCTTATTTGATAGCCTTTCACGATATCATATGAAAATTGTCTTAGGAGATTTTAATGCAAAAGTGGGATGGGAAGATATATTCAAACCAAAAATAGGCAAATTCAGTCTTCATGAAGATAGTAACGACAACGGGGTTAGATTAGTCACATTTGCCACATCGAAGAATCTCATTGTTAAGAGCACAACATTTCAGCATAAGGATATTCATAAATACACCTGGACGTCTCCAGATGGAGAAACTCGGAACCAGATAGATCATGTATTAGTGGATAAACGCTGGCACAGTAGCATCATCGATGTTAAATCAGTTAGAGGGACAGACTGCAATTCGGATCATCATCTGGTCAGAGTGAAAATCAGACAACGGCTATCGCTTATGAGAGGAACAAACGCTAAAGATAATTCTGTAAAATTTGAATTAAAAAAACTTCAAAATTATGAAGTGCGGCAAGAATACCAAATCAACATTGCTAATAGATTTGAAGTACTGGAATCTTCAGATGACAATGTGGCAAACGAAGAAGAAACTGATATAAATAAAGAATGGGAGGCTATAAGAGATACTATTAAATTGTCAGCATCAGAAAGCATTGGTTGTTTAAAAAAGAGGCAAAACAAGAAATGGTTTGATGAGGAATGTGCCGACATTGTAAAGAAAAGAAAGCTAGCAAAATGAAATGGTTAAACGAGCCAAATGAGGTAAATTTAGAGCAATTGGGTAGTATTAGACGGGAAACCACCAAGTTACTAAAGAGTAAAAATAGGGAATATTTGAGAGAGAGGATTAATGATCTTGAATTAAACGCAAAAATAGGAACATTAGAGAATTATATCAGGGAATTAGTATAGAGAAGAAAGGGTTTCAGGCTAGAACAAACATAATTCGGAATGAAAATGGGAATATGAATGCAGATTCCAGGAGTATATTAAATAGATGGAAAAGTTACTTTAATCAGGTATTAAAAGTACATACAGAACACGACATTGAGGAGGATAATTTACAGACTGCAGAAATGCTAGTCGCAGAACCAAGTGCATTAGAGGTTGAAATGGCGATTGAAAAATTGAAGATGTATAAAGCATCAGGTTCAGATGAGATCCCAGCAGAACTGATAAAATCAGGGGAAGAAAAATTGATGGACAAGATATGCTGGTTGCTTAGCATGATTTGGGAAAAAAACGCTCTTCCAGATGAATGGAAGGAATCAATTATCGTACCAATTTATAAGAAAGGAGATAAAACTGATTGCAACAATTACAGGGGCATCTCACTACTTTCAACTTCGTACAAAATTCTAACAAATATATTAGTAAGCAGACTTAGTCCCTATATTGATGACATTCTAGGAGATCATCAACGTGCATTTAGAAGAAACAGGTCGACAACAGATCAGATTTTTAGTATAAGACAGATTTTAGAAAGAAATGGGAATATAATGGTACTCTGCATCAACTGTATGTAGACTTCAAAAAAGCATATGATTCAATTAAGAGGGAGAAGTTATATAGTATCCTGTTGGAGTTCGGAATTCCTAAAAAGTTAGACTTATACATATGTGTCTAAATGACACAAAGAGTAGGGTGCGTGTAGGCAAACATTTTTCGGACACTTTTGAAATCCAGAATGGGTTGAAGCAAGGAGACGCACTATCTCCTCTACTATTTAATTTTGTACTAGAGCATGCCATTAAATCTTTAGAGAATGAGGAAGGCTTACAACTCAATGGTATTAATAAGCTGTTAGTTTATGCTGATGATGTAGTATTGTTGGCCGATAGCGAGGAGATACTAAAGGACAACACGCACACACTATTGAGTAACACTAAGAAATTAGGACTGGAAGTAAATATCAATAAAACTAAATATATGGTCACACGTATAAATTCATTAAATAATGGAAATGGACAGCTAATGACAAATGAGGGAAATTTTGAGGAGGTGGCTGAATTCAAATACCTAGGAACAATAATCACAAGTAGGAATGATATGCACAAATAAATTAAACATAGGCTCAATTCTGGAAATGCATTCTATTATGCATTGCAGAGACTCTTGATGTCCCAACTCCTTTCAAAAAATGTTAAACTGAAAATATATAAAACTATTATTCTACCAGTTATATTATATGGGTGCGAAACATGGACTCTTACTTTAAGAGAGGATAGAAGATTACAAGTATTTGAGAATAAAGTACTTAGGAAAATTTTTGAACCAAAGAGAGATGAACAGATAGGTGAATGAAGAAGACTACATAACAATGAACTACATGGTCTTTATAGGAAGCCAGATATAATAAGAACAGTTAAGTCTCGTAGACGCGGATGGGCAGGCCATGTTGCACGTATGGGGAATGGGAGACACGCATGGAAGCTTCTTGTAGGAAAGCCAGAGCGAAAACGCCCAGTTGGTAGACCAAGAATGACGTGGGAGAATAACATTAACTATGATTTGAGGGAAGTTTATTATACAGGGAATGATTGGAAAGCATTAGCTCAGGGTAGGGATATATGGAGAGCTTATGTCCGTGCGGCCATGAACCTACGTGTTCGATAGTGCCAGTAAGTAAGTAAGTAAGTAAGTTAGGCAGCGTAAGCCATTTAAGCGTCAAAAGAGCTACTTTTTTCACATTTTCCATTACAAAGGGCGATTTTTAAGGGTGTAGGAGTCAAGTGTCACAACTCTCTTATAGCCTATGTTCATCCCGGGAATCGTCTGAACATTTTGCAAAAAGCCCCATCGCAAACGGATCATCGGAATGGCCGCACATAAAGTACGAACAAACAAACAAACATTCATTTTTATATATATATATATATATATATATATATATATATATATATATATATATATATTCCACCGCTGTGGTCTCGAGGTAGCGTGCTGCCTTGTCATGCAGCGGGCCCGGGTTCGATCCCCAGTCGGGGCAGTTTTTCTGGGTGAGGTTTTTGTCGGGGAATTTCCTCATCTGTAACACAAATGTCAAGAAAAGTTTAAGGCCCAAACGGTCCCCGAAATCACATGGTCATCATCATCCTTATCATTATCGTCATCATCATCCTTCACCGGTGTGGAAAGCAACGGGAAGCTACCACACATACAATTCCCTAGTAAAGCTGCTGGCATAGCATGAACATGCTATGATTGGAGTGAAGGACCTGCCTTCGGGGAGAATTACTATGGATGGAGATATATAGCAGGTTTCACAATGTCTCACATCATCGTCCTGTCCCAATTAATCTACTATTATTGTTCCCAATATCTCTCTGTCATTCCAATCTCCATCGTCCAATATTTTTTCATCATGCTGCCCAAAACATCATCAATCCACGTTATATTTGGCCGTACTCTTCTTCTTCTTATACCAAATGACACCCATTATATTAATTTATTATTCTTCAGAGTCTGTCTTCTGCTATTTTTTTACATGACCATACCATTTTAATTGATTACTTTTATGGAATTTACAACTGAAGTTTTAACATTCATCATTTGTTTAATTATGATATTTCTTCTCTTTTTATTTCTTCTAGAAAGTCCAGCTGAATGCCTCCAAAACTCCATTTCTGCTAATTCAATTTACTCCATATTTATCTCTCTCTCTCTCTCTCTCTCTCTCTCTCTCTCTCTCTCTCTCTTTCCCCCTCTATATATATATATATATATATATATATATTTATTTATTTATTTATTTGTTTAGCAGGTTTCACAATGTCTCACATCTTCCTGTCCTAATGAATCTACTATTATTCTTCCCCACATCTCTCTTTTATTCCAATGTCCATCGTCCAATTTTTTTCATCATGCTGCTCAAAACATTATATATATATATAGGCCTATATACTTATTTAATTATTTATTGAAGTTCTCGTAATAATATACAGTCCTTATTTACATATACAAACTGAATCCCGTACTGTGACGCAATAAGTAAAATTGTTTACATTTATTGCTTTAGGCTAAATATTACAAATTAAAATTATACATTTTTCTATTCTCTGAATAAAATGTACAAATTTTTTACTGTTTTCAATAGCAATTTATCGCCTTCATGGGCCAGGTTAGCGACTCAGTACTATTCGGCAGATTATACCTATTTTGCATCCTTTTTATGTAATTTCAGGGCCTTTCCGACCATACTTTTTTCCTTCCAATCCATAAGTATTCATGACAGTTTGAAACAATTTATTGAATAGTAAAATAGTGCCTGTAATATTCTGTCTGCTGAAAGTTCAAAGAACGCATACACAGTGTGTCGTTTTGTTCCTACAGTGGAGGAAATTGGTATAAAGCCACTTGTTAAAAGGGTTAACACAAGTTTATTTACTCTTTTGTTGGCATTTTTCTATATTAACTTGGGAGGTGATTGAGTATAAAACACACAAATAATGTCAAAATTAATTATCCATTTCCGTCCAAAAAAGTACATCAAAACTGAAACCATTCTCACATATGGGTGTAAATTAGTATAAAGGCACTTTGTGTATTTCACAAATTAAACCAAAAAGACTGAGCGCAAAGTTTACAACAAAGTTCTAAAATTTAGTTGAACCTCTATTGTTGTTAATTACTTGTAAGATTCTCTTTGGCATTGACTTCATAAGGGTGTTTATTTCTTCCACTGAGATTGAAGCCCACTCTTCCTGAATACTATTTTTCTGCTCAGTCACTGTCCCAAACTGCCGTCCATTGCGATACACACGCCTAGCCAGGATCCCCCATAAGTTCTCAATCGGGTTTAAATCAGGACTTCTGACTGGCCACATCAAAAGTGGTACTTCTGTCTTCCTGAACCACTCCTTTGATTTGGCAGACACGTGAATGGAAGCATTATCTGGCTGAAAAATTAGATCTTCGCCAAATTCCGCATACATTTGTATCAATTAGGACTCCAGAAACTCCTCAGTGTAGGACTCAGAATTCATCTTGGTGCGTATCCATGCTATTTTTGATCTTCCTTTAAAGCAGAATGCTGCCCAAATCATAACGCCTCCACCACCGAAGTTTCTACTCATTCTAACTTGCTCTTCAGTACGGAGGTCGTTCCAGCAATACTGAAGGCCATCAGGCCCGTCCATATTAAACTTCTTCTCATCACTGAACACTACTTTATTCCATTCTGAGGTCCAGGACATGTGTTCTTCAGCAAAAGTCATTCTAACTTTCTTATGTGCATTGTTCAGAGGTGTTTTTTTTTAATTTTAGGTTCTTGTCTTCTGACAGAATTTGTCTTACTCGTCTGGCTGTTACTGGCAACTTCAAATCAGCCTGGATTTGAGAAGAAAACATACTCTTGCCTTTTTCTTTACATAAAATGAGACGTTTAGTGCGCTCAGACAAATTTCGTGTTCGTCCATATTTCCCGTTTTTTTCATATTGTGAGCCCAGTTTGACAAAATTATCAATGACACATCTTGAAGCCTCAATTTCGTAGGTATTTGTCTATTGGAAAGGCCAATCTCCTTGAAGGCACTAACTCTTGATTTCTCTTCATTTGATAGAGGCTTTCCACGTGGCATTGTATGAACTGCTTACTTGCAACTGATGAACGATGCTCACAGACACGTCGTCTCCATGTAATTGCAGTGTTTTGTTTACATTTATGTCTCTGTAAGTGCCAGAAGTTGACCTGGCTTCATACCGATTTCCACCCCTAGGACAGAGTTTTCTTAGATTTAACGTATTATGATGAGGAGACCTGTATCAAATTATGTCCAAGATAATTATATGTAATCTATGACACACATACGATATTTGTATAAATATTACAGGTTGTTTTACTACTAAAAGTTAGTGACTTTATACCAATTTTCTCCACTGTATTACAGCCACTAGAATCGCACTTCAGGAATTGCTAACACAACAAATGTTTATAACCAAGTTGGTAGTATTATAATTAGAGTGCTTGTTCACTTACTAATCAAATATCCCCATGTGATAGACATATAAATATACAAATAGACCAGTATTATTCTATCTCCAACTACTTTGGCAGAACTTTATTTAACGACGATCTTCAAGTTTCTAAATTTACACTGAAATTCAAAACTACATAGACCTATAAAAAAGAATATTACTCGAAGATAATACTTTTATTAGATCAAATGTTTTTGAATATTTGTAGTTCTGAGATAAGGGTGCTTAAGTCTTATCATTTTCAAAGAGCCTTACTAGGATATTTGCGTGCTAAAATTCCATTGATTTTGAACTGACAAAAGCCGTTAAAAAGACGAATAGTATTGAATCTACCTTAGCTTCAAATTACCTCGCTTCAATCTTAAATAAATCATCATTATAATTTATATTACACATTTACACCAGTGAATTACAAAATCACTGGAATGATGTAGCTAAAATGGCGATGTCATTATATTAGACTTCGGAGTACAATCTATTTACCAGTCTGTTTATAAATACTTCTATCATGTCATTTACTTATTATTTTAGGCAGACAAGATCAATAATGTGACAAGGAAATTGCCAACCATTGCTTGTAAAAACCTACGTTAAAATGTCTCCCAGAGAAGCGTTTTGATGTGCCAAGGTCGTGTCTAAAACACTATCTGCCGTTTTCAACTGCAAGGCGTTAAAATCCAGCGCCAAATGTATCATTTAATCTATGGGGATATAATAAAACTGTTGAATTGGTATATTGTATAACTCTATCTACTAGCCGACCGCACCGCGTCCCGCCTCACTCAGGCTAATAGTCAAGCAGGATCGTATGTCTTCTCTTACAGTGGGTTACTATTGCTGATTTCTGGCACCGATATAAGTGCCTTGCAGTTAAAAAAGGTACATACATTTTTGTACACAGCCTTTATAGATCACAACGCTTCTCTGGAAGAAATTTCAAGGTAGGTTTCGACAATGGATGACAGTTCCCTTGCGAGTATAGTATATCTCAGGTCGGATCTTGCCAGGTAAAATAAAGCTGTAATTATTATTATCTTGGTAAAATGATGTGTTGGAGACAATATTTTACGCCTTTATTTGTATGAGGGTAAGATAATTGTGAATTGTGGGTATATGTAATAAACGTACATACCACTGTAAATGTACATAGACAGTAACGTACCGGTATTTCCAAACATTTACCTCAATCATTATCATAATCAACGTTATCATCGTAAGTGTTACAGCCTGTTATAGGCCTTTACCACCCCAACAATACGTATTCATTATTTTCTGTCTTCTGCTTTCTTATTTCATCCAATCACTCTCACTACCCCGGAATTTGTTATATTGCGGTAAAACCCCGAAATATCGAATTAAAAGTAATGTAGGCCTACATTGTGAACATTTAGCAAAAAAAGTGGTCAAATCAATGCGAGCTGCTAAAATTGTTTTAATTGAATAAAAACAAAATTTACTAATATTTCTCGTTCTTCGCACTTTTATATATTTATTTTCCATTAATTTATTGTTGTTTTAGGATCCAATTAAAACAAAAATACAAAGCTCTGCAGCAGCGATTGAAATAATTTGTATTGATTTTAAATTCAAATTATTTAAATAATCTTACAAGTCAATGTGACTATAACAAATAATATTCCATGTTAAAAATTGCGAAAATGTAGTTTTAACAACTGTTTTTATAGTATTCCATAAAAATAAATTTACAATAATTTTTCTCTACCAGTCTAAGACCTAGATCCCAGATCAACAAATAAAGTTGAACATTTTGAATGTAGATTCTTATTACAAGATTAGCTGTATTGCCATTTAGAATTACACAACGTGGAAGATGATTTACACAAAAATGTCTTTGTTGAATGTCAAACTTTTTTTAAACAATAACACTTTTTTTAAACAATAACACTTTTTTTAACCTATGTCCTCCAAGGAAAAATAGTATGCTACCACTTCCCGTATACTATTTTCTTCTTTTCCTACTACCTCGATGCTGATAAAATTTTCTTTGCACAAAGTAAATTGGTTTTTAGAGTAAAATGACTTCACTTTTCCAGCTGTAATTCTTCGATATAGCATTTACCAGCATGCATCGTTTTACCCTCATGGTAGAAGTTCAAAATGTATACATCTAATAAAATGTATCTAAATATATATATATATATATATATATATATATATATATATATATATATATGACATGAAAAGAAAAATAAATGCATGAGTCGGGATTTGAACCCGAATTTCTAAACTTTGAACGTTTAGCGCTCTAACCATCTAAGCCACTCAGGAATCCTAACACAAACATTTACTTTTCTTATATATGTAGTATTCTCAATTTACACGAGAGGTAGCGGGAGATCGTTCCGACTGCCATCTAGTGGCCACTATAACAAGTAAGCATATTTAAAGATAATATTTACTTTATAGCAGTAGCGCTTGTATATTTACATGCTATAACTATATTTTTGACATTTAGCAATGAAGGCAAATATGACATGAAAATAAAAATAAATGCTTGAGTCGGGATTGTGTTCTTTAGCCGTGGATTATAATAGGCATGAATTGCCAAACAGCGTCGTGAACACTATCATGTAAATCTATCGTATTGAAAAAAAAACTGGAGATGGAACAGAGCTATAATACTTGGGGCCGGAACGAACCAAAAAGTTTCAAAGTTTCAATAGTTGCAAAAAGGAGAAGAAGAATATTAAAGAAAAACTGTCAATTAGCATTACTATTAGTTAGCAATTTCCAGGTTCCTACTAAATATGGGAAAACGTAAAATTTTCTGATGAATAAGGATTTTTTTCATACAAATCCCCTTGTGCTTGAAACTTCAATTAAATAAATAATTTTCGGGAATTAGATAGCATCTGGAACATTTATGATTGTGGAAACCCTCCTGATACTACAACTAGTTTATTGGGGTAGCGAAAACGCGAAATCAATATTTCCACTCTTGCTGGAATGTCCTATTAAAAGTTAGAACCAATAACGTTTTTATGTTGATAACCAATGATCGGATATCGTGCACATTGAATAGAGTGAGTTACTGATTAAATTCAGACTTCAACAAAAGAATTCATTTAGCTGGTCCATTACTATACTCACATTTATAGAAAAAAATCAATACCCAAACCATGACTGCACATACAAAATACTCTTCATTACGATATACGTGAATTCTATGGTAACTGACGTAACTAATGCAACAAAATGAAATGACATTTTAAATTTTTCAGCCTTTAGAGAAATAGGACACTACTTTTTCTATTTGTAACATTTATATACAGGTTTCCCTTTCTTTAACAGCAAATGTAGAGTTTGTATTATTAATTGTACTTAAAGTAGGCTATACGGTTTTATATCGGTAACCGATGTAATTGTATCATATTTTTCAAGATGAGAGTAAAATAATAATCTGTCAATTTTCAATCTTATTTCAATAAGCAAAATAATGTAAATATAGTATATATAGGATGAGTTACAAAACGATGTTCTGAGTTATGTTCTAATAAACTTAAGTCACTAATTATACAAAATTGTGTTGTAATTACACTGAGCAACAAAAACGAAACTTTGTTATGTCTCAGAAAGACAAAATATGTGATTCTGATAGTATTGTTTCCCCTGAAGTCAAATATGATATCGGTTTTTCTCCATCACGCAAGGTTTCCGAGAGACAAGAATTTTTAATTTCAAACACTTTAATATTTTATACAGTCGTAACTGCACAATATTCGGACTCGCTTAGAAAGTACGAAATGACGAGTTTCTGCTGTATTTCGCCTGTGGAGCATGCTTCTTGATGGTCCAACAATAATCGGTCAGCATGTTAGGATTCCATATGCCTTGATATCTCTTTTCCATGGTTGAAACCACTTGAGTTAGCTCATTCTGTTTTATTTTACAATGGACACATGGAAATAATTATTTAAATCCATTAATTGAAATTGAAATAAAAAACCGTGGGTGATGGAGAAATTCCAAATACATGTTTGAAAACACGATAAAAAACTGCACTAAGTACAACTATTGGTACTCATGAGACAAAAGTCATGTTGACCAGTGTAATTAACGCTTCTGTGTGGTGTAAGAGTTTTAATTAGAATAAATGATGTATCAATTAACTCGATTTAGTTCTTCTTTCGGGGACGGGTTAAATACTTTCCTTTTAATTATTTCTGGGTTAACAATATTGACAAATATTTCTTACTTAAAAGTGTGTTCATATTCTACAATATTTTTAATGTAGCATTTAAATTTTTTTATTAGTACATATACCATTTTGGGGAGCAGGGAAGATACTTCAATTGTCATGTTATAAACTTTTTTTGGTGTAATTCGCGTATATTAATACCATAGATAAAACTGTTCATGATATATTTTAATCTTATTTATAACTCAATTTTAACAAACATGATTTGGTGTATTGCTATTCGGACTAGTATCGCAAAAAAAAAACTGTCTTGAATGGCACAAAGCCATTCATTATGACTATATAACTCATGCCCGAAATGGGAATCAATGACTAATCACGTTTCAATGAATTTTGTTTTGCAAACAACCTCAGTCGTGTTTCACTTCAATATTTATCCACTTCTGTTTATCACATTAAAGAAAGCTCCACCTTTTTACACGCTAAATATTAGCTTGATCTGTATCTATTTATGTAACGGGATCTTTCATCGCGATTTTCATCCACTTAAAATCATTGGATCAACTTGAAACTTTGTATACTTATAAAGGACCAATGACAATTCAATAATTTCATAATTTTTGTTTCTAAAATCATGGCCAGAATCATCATAAAATCAAAAAAAAGTGTCTGTGTAACTATGTAACGGAATCTTTGAACACTATTTTCACCCACGTAAGATCATTAGATCGACTTGAATCTTTGTATACTTGTAAAGGATTAATAACAATACAATAATTTCATAATGTGTTTCTAAACTTCTGGCCAGAATCATCAGAATATAAAATAAATAATAGTTTTAAAAAATTAAAACAACACGCTTTATTAGAAAACCGAACAAAAAAATTAAAAATAATTTTAATTTCCAATACGCTTGGGATAATTAATAACCTATAATATTCGTTATAATACACAGTTTGACGTGTTTCAATTTTTCTCCACTAGGGTGCATTCTTATAATATTGCGATCCTATTTGGCAATAAATAATATGATCTAATTGCAGAGGACGAACAAAATATGCATAACGAAACATTTCTAATTTGTTTTCTAACATCGCCGTTTACATTAAATATATAAATATTTAAAATTAACTATATTTAAATAATGATTTGTGAGTAAACAGTTTAATTGTATTCGTTAAACAGTCCTAAAAATGCCACTCTATTTTCAAACCCTCTAGATAAATTGGAAATCCCTCGTGGCATTATTTATGATAACTTCCGAAATCTGGAAGATAATGAATTATATAACATTCTCCAATTTATGTTTGAGAAAAAAAAAAAAGAAAATATCTACTAAGGGTACAACTCAATATACTGCAGCCATCAACTATAATATTAGTACCATTTCGTTAATTCCAATGATAAATTGTTCAATTACATGAAAACTACAATGTGATAAAATATACAGTTAGATCTGGAGTCTAAAGGAGGTGTACAATTTTGCCCTTTATAAATGTTTAGACAGCGCTTATGGCGGGGACGAATATGGGCCGGAATTTGTAATATAGATTTGGTAATATAACATCTTTAATAGCTAAATTCTGGAATTCCTTACCACAAGAAATCAGCTTCCTTTAAAATAAACTTAAATATCTTTCTTTTGCAATATTGGTATTTCAATAGACTGTTTGTTTCTGATTATTTTGCCTATCTAATTGCTTATTTTAATGTATTTACAAAATGTATTTCATCAATTTCGAAAATGAATTGTATCACTTTGTCCTTGAGGCAATCCTCTAATGAGGAAAATTGTATATAATAATATTGATATTGTCACAGGATGGCAGAGGGTTTTCCTTTTATATATTTTGCGTGAATAAGTACACATACGTTATATAAAATTTATCTTTTCACTTTATTTTCTTCTCACTAAATATTGAATCACAATTTCATCTCACAACTATTCGTCTTTGAATGTTTATCAGATAATCACTTATCACACAATTACAGACACAGTACGTCCTTACAGATTCTCTTACATTTAACCTCTCACCGTCCAACACAAAACCATCGCAAAACTGACTGACTGGCCTTCTCCACTGCTATTTTATATAGGCGGGAGGAAAGCTCTCGAAATGCTTCGCACAATTTCCTGTAGAGTGGATCCCTCCAAAAGAAAGAAAGAAAGAAAGAAAGAAAGAAAGAAGAAAAAAGAAAGAAG
>JASPKZ010002747.1:0-100085 GCA_030220185.1 Diploptera punctata | reverse complement strand
CGATCATATAGAAAATTTTGCCTCCAGCGTTTCATAGGACGGCCCAGAGATCTTCGTCCTCTTGGTATATAATTATAAATAGCTTTGGGGATCCGATTTGAACTCATTCTTTCAAGATGGTGTTTCCAATTTAGTTGGTACTGTTTAATATATTCCAAAATTGATAGGAAATAACATGTCCAAAGAATGAAAGATGAACGCATACCAAAAATGATTACTTAGGCCCTAACTTGCTGGCCCGGCGAACATCGTATCGCCTTTAAATATTTTTACGTTAATTTTTCCGATGTTTTAATAGTTATCTGCTATTCGGGGCGGAAACAAATCCAACAAATCAAAGATCATACAAATCGGTCCAGCCGTTCTTGAGTTATAAATAGTGTAACTAATCCGACTTTCTTTTATAGCCTATATATAGAAGTCCCGGCCACGCGTTGCTGTGGCTAAGGTATACGTTAAATTATGTTGTAGTAAACTAAGTGAGAAATCTAAATCAGAAAGTTTTTTGTTTTACACAGTTTTTTAGTTCTGGTACGTTAACTACACCCGGTACAAATATGGGTGGTGGTTTATGTGGAAGTGGTTTTGTTGATTGAGATGAATTTATATTGTCTGCATTCTCATTATCACCCATAAGTGTATCATAAGGATTATATACATTTATTGATGGAATATTTTGAGGAGGTTTGCTGATTTCATTATAGTTTCGTTTTTTTCTACGAACTTGTTGCCAGTTTGGATTCTCACCATCATCAAGAAGTCTCTGTATAGTAATATCATCTTTTGATATAATATAGGCCTAGTCATCTTGTTTTTCATTTAATTGAGGCATGGAGATTGTTTCTGTAATATTAGGCATATTATTATAACTAACAGACTTACTTACAGTTCTGTTATTCCGTTCCTTAGGACCTTCATATGTTTTTAAATTGACATTCTTCTTAAATGTAAGATTTATGTCACATAGGCCTATACCAATTTGCGGAAATTCACTTGATATCTTATCATTCATGGTCTCTAGAACTGATTCGCCACATTGTCGAATGTTCGCCTCTCGGTCCAGTTAAATTTAAATTAAGTTGCTGTCTTTCAGCCAGATTACTTTAAACTAATACTTACACACCAAATTAATATTATTATCAATAAATTGACAATAAAATAAACACAACATACTTAAATTATGAAATAACCAATATTTGTAATTCAATTGAAATTCGCGGTTGCAACAAAAAGCACAGCCAACTGGTTAAATAATAAACCGATTACCTTACACGGCCATCTGTTAGAATCGTATGGAACTCACAGATAATTATAACTTTTTGTTAAATAATAAACAAATAATTTGCAATAAAAATAATGCGACTATAAATTTAGTTATAATCAACCGTAGGTCTCAAGTTGGATCAAACAGCACACAGTGTGCAAAATTTTATTAAAATCGGTTTAGTAGTTTAGGATTCCATCGCGGACAAACAACGTGACACGTAATTTTTATATAGCCTATTAAGATTACAAACCAAAAGAAGACAGGCATATTGGTAGACCGAAAAAAGATATGGATTTAACTTTTTGAATGAACATCTACGAGACCGGAACATGCCACATGGGCTTAATCGGTGAATGTTGAAGATGGTGATATTATTATTATTATTATTATTTATTTTTTATTAGGCCTAATGTGAGTTTCCAAAACCAGTTACATATTTTTAAGTTGAAAGTAGATTATAAGCCTACTGAAAACAGAAAATATGTACACCTATAAGCCTAGTAATGATTATTACCACTAAACATGTAAAAATAATGTGGGTTGAAATTTAATGAATTTCATATTAGTTGATAACACAATAGCAGAATGCCTTGTATTGGGGTCGGAAATTTTTGAGTTGCGGAATCGCTAGAAAGAAGGTCTGCAAAGTGCATTCACCCAAGGGACACGGAAAAGAACACGAAAAACCAGTCGTTACTGTAATCTGTCCTGGAATCGAACCCAGAATGTGAAGTAGGTTCAGCTCAATGAATTATGAACTCTATCTCCTCAGTCAAACTTTCCAAATTGTCTTGTAGAAAGTTTCATTATGCAAACACGTCATAAAAATTAACAGAATGTATGATTTAAACAAGGATTTGTTCTTATAAGTTAATAGAAAATCGCATTTTATTTAGGCTACTGAATATATTTAATATAAAATTAGTGACTTATATAATCGCTTAAAGCAGTTTCATATAATTCTATCTTATTTCAATGGTACGAGTTTATAAAAATTCGAAAATTTAACATTAAACTACCATATAGGCCTACAGTAATAATAATAATAATAATAATAATAATAATAATAATAGCAGCAACTTTTACAAACATATTAATAAATCATAGCAGACTTAATTAGTAATTTTGCAGAAATGTAAAGGTACGATAACCAATAGAAATTATGTGGACATAAACAATACGTTCATATCATCAGTACTTAGGTCCTGCTTAATTACAGGCTAACTAAAAATAAACGATTTCAGGTTACAAAAATGAATTTTAAGATTTAAGATAAAAATACTACACTTTATTCTGTCAATTGAGAGTAGTGATTGAACCAATATTCATTTAGGTTACTACATTGTCATGAAATACTGAAGTGCCCGATATCACAATTGAAGGGTACAGGGAAATAATCAGGTAAGTAACCATTTACTTGAAATCTAAAAAAGGTACTTTTAGTTGTGCAACATCCATACTTCCTTACCTCTATAGACCTACCAAAATATTGAGTTAAACCAATGACTAAATTGTATCTTATGCTGTTTAATAGGCCTACTTATAGCCTAGATGATAGTGCTTTCCACGGAGAATCTAATGGCACCTCAAACTTCATTTCCACAAAAAAGGGAATTAATTAATTTTTTCCCTGTATCCTTCATTTGTAATTCTGAACTTATGTAATGAATAATGTTTTCTTATAACATATTTTAGAATATTGATTTGAACGAATCGCCTTTGTTAAATTAAAAAAAATTAAATAAATTATTGTTGTATTGTTGCTTAGTTCAGTTAGAACACAATTCATAATTTGTTAAGATGTCTGAAGAAGGTACAGTATACCGAAACAGCTGTCATTGAATTATATCTTAATAAATAATGAAAATAAAATAAAACTAAGTTTTATTTTTATTTAATCAATAAAAAGTAAGTGGCTTACAGTTTCAGGATGAAAAATAAGCTGCTGGTTTTTATACATGAAACTTTCAAAACACGCTAATTATGCGTATCAATTTAAGCTTGTTTAGGAACTCAGAATACATTCAGTAAATATAGGCCTAATTATATCACTAAAGCCAGGTAGGATTATGAAGAATTATCTACAGTGTCGATTGGTTTTGGATGATCTCCAGCTAACAACATTATATCATGAATGTAATAGATCAACCGTGGTTCGGATTCCAAATTTTTAGTAATCAGTCCAGATGATACAGACCTAATAACTCTTTCATAAATCGGTAACCCATAATACGGAAAATATCTACTTTAGGTATAATCCGCAATATAGCCTAATAGTGAAACTTTAAAGTTGTAAATGTCTAGCAATTACAAGTAGGCCTACCAACAGGCCTATTGTAAATAAAATTACAATTAAGCATATCGAACACAAATAGGCTACATACGATTTCTTGCATAATTAATTATATTTAATCTTTAAACGATCCGCCGCGCTAGCTCAGTGGCAGCATTGCTCCTTCCTGCTGGAGGGTTTGAGTTATAACTTATATTAGAAATGTAAAGTTCTTAATTTTGGATCTATTAAGTATGATGGTGTGCAATTTTAGGGAATTCAGAAGGAGTGAAACTACATTACAGCCACTGGCTCTCCTGCTCTGAAGTTTAGGTTATATGAGGGATAAAGGGAGAAACTCGCCCTCCACTGCCAATAAGGAAATAGTTGAGTGCACGTAGATGTCTGCCACAACCAATCACTGCTCTTGACGCCGCTGTGGCGGGCTAGTAAGGTTTGAAATTGCTGCAATGTTGTCAGCTGTATTTCTGCTAACCGCATACATAAAGCGGCCCCTCCCACTGAATATACATATCGGCAAAGCTGTCGTGAAGACGTCAGAGCAGATACAGTGGCTGGGGTATATGAGGTTCTTCTCATGAAAATTATTTTGAACTTTGTTACAGACTTGACCGATCCTATCTAATAGACGCCAGAAATGATCATGAACAATATAGGCATATATATAGGCCTATATATATATAGGCCTATATATGTATGTGTGTGTGTGTGTGTGTGTGTGTGTGTGTCGGTTAACGCTCTTACAGCAGCAATTTTTGTTTCACTGAAATCAAACTTTGCATCTACCAATTAATTTAAAAAAAATAAGGTCGAGTTCGTTAACCAGTAGGCTAAAATTGGGTCATTAGGTGTAGAAGTCAATCCGAAAAAAAAAGTTTTAGAATAATTCTAGCGATCGCAATTTTCGATATTTCAGAACGGAATTCACTAATATAGGCCTATGCTATTGAAATAAACCCAGTAACATGTTTTTACAAAAATCAGCGAAATTCGACTATTAAAGTGAGGGTTTAGGCCTACCTGAAATTCGAAATTAAAAATTAGCTCTAGCAAACGCCATGCTTGATTTTTCGCAATATAGCCTAGGCCTATAGGACTGCCATACAAATATAGCCTAATTAACCCGTAAATGGGCATTGTATCCCATAATATCATCCATCCATAGTAATTCTGCCGAGGGCAGTTCTTTCACTGCAATCATAGCATTCTCATGCTATGCTTTGCAGCTTTACTAGGGAATTATAATGTGTGGTGGCTTCCCGTTGCCTTCCACACCGGTGAAGTATGATTATGATAATGATAAAGATGATGATGGCCGGATGATTTTTCCTGACATTTATTTTACAGGAAAGGAAAAACCCCGAAAAAAATCTCACCCAGGAGCCTGTCCCGACCGGGAATCGAACCCGGGCCCGCGCTGCGTGACAAGGCAGCACGCTACCTCGAGACTACAGCGGTGGACATTCCATAATATAGACCAGTTTAATTTAATTATATTTTAATACAGTAATGGAAAAATGAATCGGTATATATTTAAATTGGTGTCAAATTATATGTAGGCCCTATAACAATATGTAAACGGGTATAGTCTGACCAACGGATCTGTGCCCCCATAAGATATGTGAACTGAACACTAATTCCTTTCTGCCTTGGTAAATCATTTCCCTCTCTGCATTCCTATCTCTGTATTTTCTTTCGTCTCTTCCACTACTCACAATTTTGATCCTTCTTGGGGGACAGGTTATTTGCACTCGCAGTCCAGTGTTGTCAACTCAACGTGAACACTGTAGCTCGGAGTGGTGAAATAAATATTACTAAGCAAATAATAAAAGTAAATAAATAGCCTATTACTAAGCAAATAATAAAACTCAATCAGCCTAATTAGATCTACTTACATTTGAAGAAGTAATAATTAACCTTACATTGTTCAGTATACAAGATCCATGACACTGTTTGGGGGAAGTTTGGCAACATCCCTACTCCGAAAGTTATCCTGGCTGCTGTTTGGCCTGGTACGAGGGAAGCGCGTGGAATGGAGTGAGTGCAGATGTTAACTTTCTAAGAATGACTGCAACTCTAAAGAGACACAGTTCCGTTGGTCCGATAATAATAACTTACGGTTATGTATGATTTGTTTTCTCTGAAGTCTGACACTTTTAAATAAGGTGGTATCAGAAATATAATTTCTCCAAGTTAACAAATAGTCTATTCGGATAACCAGTAGGCCTACAATTGGACCATAAATTCGACTTGCTGAGGAATTCGCTTAGTTTACGCAGTTTCTGCGTGACGAATTTTTTAATCACTAGGTTGACCACCAAATGACCAAATTACATTCCAAACCTCTCCGCTGTATATTTGCTGAGAAGAAAATGCTAGGCTATGCTGTTTATAGTTATTCGCACTCAAGTCGGACATAGCTACTTTTCGAGCGGAATTGGCTATGTGTCAGCATCGAGTTTCACCTTATCTTCATCATCTTCCCTCATACGACAATCTTACATCAAGTAGGCCCTATATACATTCAACTTACGCTTCTGTCTGTACAATAGCCTACATCTACGTAAAGTGGTCTGTGTAAATTGAAAATAAACCACATTAACGCCATCTATTTGCATAGCGAGGAACCTGAAGCACGAAATGTGCGGAGTATTCCCATCCTTCAGATAAGGATGGTGCTTTTAACACAGATCAGGCTACGTGCCTACACATTCTTCCTTCTCTTCATAATTATTATACCTATAGTCCAGCTGCTAAGTCACCGGTCCTGATGTTTAGGTTGTACGAGGGATAAGGAAATAGTTGAAGTGAGAGTCTACGTCTGCCATAACCAATCACTGCTCTTTACGCGCCTAGTAAGGTTTGAAATTGCTGGGATGTTGTCGGGTTGTATTTCTGCTAACTGCGACAAATATATTTTTTCTTCCATTTTCAATTTCGCATAATAAAATGAACATTTATTTGTAATTGTAATATTTATAATATTTACGTTCTGGATAAAGATAAAATGTCAAGATTTGATATTCCGCGTGGTACATAAAGCGACCCCTCCCACTGGAATATTCATAGGCCTATCGGCAACAGTGTTGTGAAAGCGTCAGGGCCGGAAACTCATCATTTACGTAACGGTTTCTCGTAATTATGCGTAAATCGAAAATAGACCACATTAAGATTTATCCGCTTAGCTACTTTAACAAATTAGGGAACGTTTAAGAAGTCATAGAATTCAGACACTAGAAGCAATAGGCCTAATTACAAACAGAACAGGTGTGCAGAAAAAATAAATAGGACTGCCCCACAGTCCTTTCCTGCTAAGCTTTTCAAAAATATTAGTCTTTTATTCTTTTATTGCACATTGTTTCTATAAGCATATGTTCACTTGAGGTGATTTCTAGATCAAAAGTGAATCCTAGGTAGCCTATTTAGGATGTTAATCGATTTCAGAAGCTCATTATTCAGATAGGGCCTATAGGCCTACCGTATGTTTGGTCTTGCATTGTATAATTTCGTATTTCTTGTAAATAATCCCATTTGTAGGCTTAATAGGGAGCAGGATTAAATTGTAATTTACGTTCTGATGGATATTTTTTTAAGATTTAAGATTTTAAGATTTAAGATTTATTTATTTATTTACTGATAGGCTATTAGAGTTGTTTAGGCACACTTATGCTTCTTGCACATTGTCATTTTGTGTCCACATATTTATGCAATCTGCAAATAGTGCATTTCATGTTACTTTATTAATTTGTTTCTTAGATACCTGCTAACTATAATGTAAAAAACTATTGAACTTAGAACAGATCCTTGTGGGGGTGAAATGTAAAGATTTTATATTCTTCTAAGAAAAATAAAATAAACTAGTCTGAAAGGATTAACGGTTACGATGGGCCTACAAAAATATAGCCAACATTTATGCATGCGTATGTATGTGCTGGCATAAATACATTCGCGCACGCGCTCGCACGCACGCACGCACACATTTATATAAGTTAAATAGGCTATATATAAGTATATGCCTATGTGTGTGTGTACTGTATCTATAGGCCTATGCATAGGCAACACTCGTACAATTTCAGGAATACTTGAGGAGGATTAAACTAAGCATTCTATAGCGCTACTTCAGAATAAACCTTGTTATTCTATATTGATTTTTTTAGATAGAAATCTGTTTCTGGAGTATATGTTTAAATTATGAAACAAAAATTAATTAGCTGTTAATTTTATGTATTCAAACCTTGGGGCGTGTCTAAATGTTTAAAAATATTAAGGTGACGCCCTTCTGCTCCCAGGTTACACTATTTCCCTCATGTTACATAATTTAAACACAAAATTAAGTAAATGTTTGCACCTATGAGATTTAATGAATTCAAAGGGTTTCAGTAAAATATATTTATCATATGTTAAATATGTAGAACTACCATAAATTGGAGGTTGAGGTATTCTAAATTCCTTATAATGAATTATGTGAAATAAAAGTCTATGATTTTTATCCTACTTCAATAACTGGCCCTAAAATTGAATGCATATGCTGTTTAGAGGTGTCTGTAAGTTTATTGTAAATGAAAGGCCACATGAATCCTAATTAACGTGTAAGATTATTCTTCTAGGCCGTATTGAATTTTTAAAACAATACAGACTTCAACTTCGGTATTTAGGAGTGATGTTCTTTCCTATGGTTCAGAGGATCGCGGATTTAAACCCGACCGAAATCTATAGATTTTAGGATAAAAATCCAAAGGAAAAGTCCTCCGGGAGGGACTTTAAGCCGTGAGTCCCGAGTCTGAAGATTTTCAGGCTCGGAAAATAACCTTAAGGCTAAATTTATAATATCTTAGCGAAATTTAATTGGCCTTATCTAACTAACTAACACTTTAGTTGCTTACTAGATGTCTCTTTGAGGCGATGAGCTAATCACATGTCAATTGCTGACATCTGTAGGAGAATTCCAAGATGGGATGTTTGATATACAGACATTACGGACAGATATTCAGAACAGATCGGTCATAATTAGGGAAAGAATTTGTATGTACTAAAATTTAAGATTGCACACAGTGTAGCTAATGTGTATGTAAATGGAACAGTATTTCTTTCTTAATGTAAAATTATAATTTATAATATGTCTATCAAGATAATATAACTAGATCTTACAAAAAGTACGGAGCAACATATGTAATTATAAAACTGTAAACAAGTTATTTTAAATCAGTTGAAGAAAAAATCTTACTACTAACAATTACACTATATTCCAATCTTTACTTTTAGTAGGCCTACTTAAATGTCTGATCCCTAGTTATAATAGTCTCATAGCAAAATGTTAGATACTAGTTTACATTACTTAAGTATATTTAAGCCTAATACTCTATAGATAACTTTTTTATTAGGAATATTCCACAATACAGTGTTTCTCCTTCAATCCGAAGTGATTTGTCGCCAGAGGTTTCTGTCTAAAGCATCTTCTTCCCTCAAAACTCTACCTTCTATACTTCTCCTCGCTCCGTCTATCAAACGTTCTCTAGGTCTGCTTCTTTCACTTATTTCACTAGCTTTCCAATTAAGGATCTTCTTTGGTATTCTCTCTTCTTCCATTCTTATGAGGCGTCCATATCATTTGAAACGTTTTTCTTCTATTTTTCTAATTTTTTTTTTCAACTTGCATGATTTCTCTTGTTGTGCTGTTTCTGACCTATCCCTTCTTGAAATTCTTGTCGATCGCCTCCAAAAATCCATTGTACTGCTAACAGTTTGTTGGCTTATTTTGTACTTACTGTCAAGGTTCCGGACCCATAGGCCTATAATGAAATGCTTTGTAACAGAACTTGAAATATAGTTTTATTCGTTCTGTAGGCCCATATTATATTTCTATACTAAAGCACTGAGTTCAACATACCAATGATTCTTCTTCCATCAGTTATTCTTATTTCAATATCTGTAGTTGATTTTTACTTTTATCTAAAATAGATCCTATATATTTAAAATTTTTAACATTACGTATTCTTCCTGAATTACATTTTAGCTCATATACTGTATCCAATGAAAGATATTCGGTTTTATTATAATTTATCTGTAATCCCCATTATTGTATTCTATCTCCAATTTCCTTAACATGAAAGATCTGGATCTTGAGAATCACCACCTTTTATCATCTGCGAATAGTAAATGGTGGAGATAATAATTATCTTCTTCTATAGATAATTTTATATGGGGTTTGGTCTTAAAATGAACATCTATTTAACTTCTGGTTATGATAGATCACACTATTACCTAATTTCTAGTTGTTGAAATTATGCTACAACATCCTTGAGATTGAACGGACACGCAGTGTATGAGGAATATGTTTTATTTAATTATGACCTGGTATTTACCTACTTGACTGCGAGACAAAATAAAGCCACTATTATATAAAGGCTTGTAGTTTAGTTCTGGTTGCGAATTCAGTCAACACTGCGCGAGAATAGCTTTTGATTTTCACAGCAATAAACGTATCTCATCATCTTGTATACGTGTATAGATTCTTACTAGTTTTTGCTGACTATTTAACTCATGCCCCAAATGGGAGTCAATGACCAATCACGTTTCAATGATTTCTGTTTTACAACCAATCAGAGTCGTGTTTCACCAATATTTATCAGTGTTATAATTACCATATTAAAGAAAGCTCCTCCTTACAATATTGCGTTCCTTTGGCAATAAATAGTATGATCTGGTTGCAGTGATAAACAAAAGAAGCGGTAGAAGCGTACCTATCGTTTCTCATTTGTTTTCAAACATCGCCGTTTACATTAAATATATAAATATTTTAAAATAACTATAGTTAAATAATGATTTGTGAGTAAACAGCTTAATTTTATTCGTTAAATAGTCCTAACAAATGCCACTCTTGATTTCCAAATTCTCTAGATAAATTCACTCCTCACTTCGTGAGTCGTGAATTTATCGATAATTTGGAAATCACTCGTGGCATTACTTATGATAATCACACAGAGGTTACAAAAATTAAATTGGCAGCCCTCGATGTCGAATAAAACTAGGTTACATTAATGTCACAACAACAACAATAATAATAATAATAATAATAGTAATAAATAATAATAATAATAATTATTTATTTATTTATATACAGATTTTTAGTGTTTGCATATCTTTCTGTGCCTAAAGTTTATTTTCTTCCTCCCACTCGTCTCTATCCATCCACTCCATGCCTCTTGTTCTCATTCCAGTTCTTATTTCTTTCATCCACGAGTTTCGAGGTTTTCCTTTCCTTCTTCTTTCAGGTGGACGCCATTCCAATGTTTTTCTGGGTAACCTTTCTTCTTGTATTTGTCGAATATGCCCATACCAATTTAATTGCTTATATCTTATCGTCTACTATTGACTATCTAATTTTCATTTTTTTCTCGTATGACAGTATTTCTTATTATAACAAAAATAATTTTAATAATAATACATCGCTTTACATCCTCTGGTTTCTTAGTTTAACCTCTCTCTTTGTAGACAAAAATGTAAATTACCATCACAACACAACTGGTATAAAATAAATAACCCTGGAAACTCCATCACAATAACACTGCAGCGAAAAGATCGGACAGCTATAGCAAGACTTGAAATAGATCACCTTAGAACTCTTAAAATAAAAGTCGACATAAAGACATTCCCAATCTGGCTTTCAAATCTACAACATAGCATCAAAAAGCAAACTTACAGGAGCTGGAAAAACTGCACACAAACTCAACCAGAACAGGCCTCCGAAATAGCTCTCTAAATTAATTAACACTTAAGAATGAGAAGAGAAGAAAGGACACCAAAATATAGGCCTATTAATAAACTTAGAAGCTTCAGGAAGCAAAATACAACTTTCCAATATTTTACTAACTGGGAAAATAAACAAAGATTAAACATGACTTCAATTTTGGTTCAATTTACAAATAGGCCTATAATTTAAAATATATGCAGAGATGAGGTAACTCACACACAACATTCTAATCCTATCATATGCGTACCACATAAGTATAGAACTGCCAAAAGTATATTTTCACCCAATTGTGTAACAAACTGCTAACACAAATGAACACCCTAAATATATGAAACAACTCTATAAACTATAGGCCTAAATATGACAAATAAAAATGCTCTAAAACAATCACAGACCAGTAAGGACTAGTTTGGATACATAGACAGCGGAGTTTTGATAATGGAAAATGCAACAAATAATAGGCCTAAACTAAAATTAAGAAATCCTGACATACAGCCCAGTATTTAGATCAGAAATTATAACAATAGATAGTACTTTAAAATCAATTGCAAGGAATACAGACTCAACGCACATTTGGATCCACACAGACAGTAAAAGCTCCATGCAACATCTTCAAGAGCTACTAGGATGTTCATGATCCAACAGATATAAACATATTGAAACAGCTCGAAGTATTATCTCAAAATGTTTAATACACTTCCAGTGAATTCAATCGCTTGTTGGTATTCAGGGTAACGAAATAGTAGAGACAGACACAGTAGTATCAGAAAAAGAACAATTAACTTTCACTGAGATCTATTCAATATTTAAAACAAAGACTAACAAAAATGTAAATTGCCATCACAAAATAACTGGTAGTTCTATAAAACAAAGAACCCTGGAAACTTCATAAGAATGTCACTACAACGAAAAAAACACACAACTAGGCCTATAGCACTTCCTAACTTTTCAAATAATAGTCGGCAAGAAGACATTCCTAATCTTGCCACAGTGTAGTACAAAAGAATCACCACAACAACATATACTCCAAATGCATCAACAGATCAACAACGGATCTCTGGAACCTATCTGCAGATATAATAAAATTAGTTCAAAACAATAATTCCATGAACATGGTTTAGAAGAACCTGGGATAAGCAACAACAATAATTGAGTTGGAAAAGACGTGATAGGCCTATAGGCCTAGTTGGTTTTTTTTATTTCCGAGAATCTACAAGACATTTAATTTGTATGTACAATATTATGATATTTTTCATAAATGATTGATTGAAAAAAAATGAAGATGACATCTGAATTAACAATCTTATAGAGCAGAGCATCGAAATAAGTTTCTTCTTGTAATCTTGTAAGTCCATGTTTTTCCCTTGACAAATATTTAGGGGCTTTCCCCCTATAGGGAAGAATTTGAACCATACCTACTAATTTAGTTACACTTGTTTTCGTATAGATGTCATTTGAGTGGTCCGTGGTCAGCGTTCCGCCTCATACTGACATCGAGGAAACCAAGGTAGTACTAGGACGGGAAAATTCCAAGGTCCCAGGTCGAATTATATTTCTAATTGTTTCAATACAAACTATGAATGGCATTAAAACGGGGGGTGTTCCTTGGGGAACCAAATGGGCAAATATATGTTGTGTATTATTGATTCATCAAAATACTAAAAATGTTAATCATGGTAAATTTTGCTTAGAGGCCTAGAGGGTAGAGTATGACTGGGGCGGATCTGAGGATGAGCTCTCAGACTCTACAAAAGGCTCCAAATAGTGCAAAATATAGCCTCTCTCTACCAAGCCCTTCCATCTACCTTCACATGGTGGGACTGGTTTTACTGAAGATGGAGGGTGAATGGCGAGTTTCTGGCGCCATAAAACCAGATGCTCGGGCAGACAGAGCTTGTAAGGCAGTCTGTCTAGGGGAAAAACAACACTCCGAAATTAAATTCTGGTCCTCCAGGTTGGGGGTTTTGCGATTGGGCTGGTAACCCACCCAAGTAAAAAAAAAATCACTCAGAAGTCTCAAGTGCGAATATGGACTCAAGACCGGAGAAGGTCGCATTGACCTAATCCTGGAAAGGAAGAAGAAGGTCTTTTCATTCAGGCTTAAAGATCTTTTACGAGCCTGAAAATCTTCAGACTCGGGACCCACGGCTTAAAGTCCCTCCCGGAGGATTTTCTCATTGGATTTTTACATCCTAAAAAAAATCCATCGACCCCGGCCGGGTTTGAACCCGCGACCCTCGGGACCTCGGGACCAGAGGCAAAGAGCATAACCACTAGTCCACCGCGGCCGATCGGAATAAGTTTAAAAAGTATAAATGTTAGGGCATACAAAGATCAATATTGCTGAAACATTTAACTTTGAGTGCACATTTTGCGAGATAAAGAAACATACAGAGAAGGCACCACCGTGTATTAGTAGGCCTATAGACTATCATAAAGAAGACCATGCCCTTGAACAGGTAAGAACTAGGCTAGTTACAAAATATTAAAAAAATGTCGTTCGCAAAATTCCCATAAGTATGCAAATTTTGTCACACACATAATGCATAAATAATAAGCGAAGTTAAGAGTATAAACTGAAGTAGTAAAATTCAACTAATAAATATGATGATGATGATGATCATCATCATCATCCATGCAAGTATTAGGCCATGTGGCCTGTTACGGTCTCAAAGAGGAATTTTCCATCCAGCGCTTTTTTGGACGTCCCAGCGATCTTTTGCCTTAGGGGCAGTAGCGAAGTATGACTTTTGGAATTCTATGAGATGACATTAACTGAAGATGGGCTTTCCAGTTGTTCTGGTAGTTTTGTATATGGTGAAGAATGGGTTCTACATCTAACTCTTCCATAATTTCCTCATTTATTTTATGGTCCCACTTTGTGTAGCCTGCTGTTCGGCGCATTAATCGCATCTCATTTGCTGTTATTCGGCTTTCATCTCTTCTTCGTATTGTCCATGCTTCACTACCATATCTTAATACTGGTCTTGTGAGAACCTTATAAAGCCGTAATCTTGTGTTCTTCTGTACTAAAGATGGTAGGCCTAAATATGATTATTAACACTTTTAAGTGCTCGACATAGGCAAAACAATACCAAATTTCAACACTAGATACTCTGAACATTTCAAAAAGTTATTAATAACAAAGACAAATCAAGTTTTGCCAAACACATAGGGCCTACTAGAACGAGTAATCAGTTCAACAAAATCTATAGGCCTAATACCATGCCAGTACTACACAGAGAGTATAACAACAACAGGATCAACATGCTTAAAGATAGGCCTGTAGAAATTCTAAAAGAAGCTAAGAATACAGACCTACTCAATGAGAACACACCCGCAGACCTAAACCCATTGTACAACTTATAGCCTACAACAACATTGGTACCAGTTAAAATAACAGAAGATGAAGCATTGTTTTTGAAAGGCCTCCATATTGGAACTACTTAATGAAATTTAATAATTTAGTTGAGGACGACTGACTTATCAGGTACCAATTTTATATTTAATATGTTAAATATGATTAGGCCTATATCCTATAGGCTTATTTTTAATAATGCCTATATTAAAATTTTAATGGGTAAGGCTACTGATTTATAGCTTGAAAATATAGAACAGTTAGATAGGTTAGGTTGTTAGATTTGAATTAGGATAACTGATTTAGCCAGTAGGGCCTGTATCATGAGAACGCATTGACTCCCACAAAAAATACCCAGAATTATAAAATATGTGTTTATAATTTAGCTATAGGTTAAAATTCTTTGCTTTTTAAAGGAGCGACTGAGAACCAGGAAAAAGCTCAGCTTGCGGTTTGGAATTTTGATTTGAGGGACCAAGCCAGCTTTAGTAGGGTGCTGCAGATTTTCCTGCTGGCCTTAACCTCCATTGCGGTCTACTCTGGCTTGGGGGAAAAAATCACAAGGGGATGAAACCACAGACTGGAGATCCTGAGTTACACAATTCATGGATTTCCAAGTTACCTGTAACATTTTGAATCTATTATCACAGCACAGGAATTCAAAAGATAATATTCAACCAACTAGTAAAACACCGAAGTCCACAATAAGTTATATTTACCTATATAGGGCTTATAGGAATATACATGAATTCTACATAATCTGACAAAGACAGAATGTTAGACGCAATCACTTTAGCCTATAGGCCTAATAATTTGAGAAATAGGTAATAGTAGACTACGTAGGGAGTTGGCTCAGGCATCGGTAACTTACGTAAGGCTATTAGCTACAGAGAGGAAAATATAGTTTTACCTTCTATCTATAGGCCTATAAGATACATTAAAATGCGTTTCCTTAGTAGAAGAATAGGGCCTACATCTCTTCTCCAATTTCTAAATGGAAATAATAACACAGAGTAACTCTCGTAGAAGAGTCAAATAGATCTAGTATGCTAAATACAAATTCTTATATAACCAATTAGGCTAACTATACGGTCCGACAGGCCTACAAGGCCTTTGACCTACCATCCGCCTCAGGCCTCACATCCACATGTGTTAATCATAGAGGTCATGTAGCCAATGTAGGAGTGACACGTGGCCAACATGTCGGTTCCCCAGCCGTTATAGTTGGTTTTTTCAACCTGGAACCGCTACTCAATGAAGCTATCCGAATTTCTCAGATTCATGGGTGGGCACCGGTCGGATACCAGAAATTTCATGAGAAAATTTCTTCTCCATGGAGACTCGAACCAGCGCAAGTCCCATAGGTCTGCGCCAAGGCTTCCTGCCCTAACCACTCGGCTACGGCACGAAATAACTAATGAAACTACTTGAAAATTCAAAATTAGGTCCTGCAATTAAGCACATTCTTCAGAATTTCAGTTATGTTTTGTTCATGAAATCTACTCAGAACATAGGGTAAGTCTTCAAAAAAAACCAATAACTTATTATTCACCTTGTGACCTATAGTTAAGAGGCATAGAAATTAGTCGAGGCTATTAGATCGATGGATGGGCCGCGATCGATGGATTTTTGGATGAAGAAATCCAAGGGACAAGTCCTCCGGGAGCGATTTTAAGCCGTGAGTTTCGAGTTTCAAGATTTTCAGGCTCGTAAATGAATCTCAAACATGAAAAAAAAAGGCCAATGAGTAAAATTTAACCTCCTTGAATCCATCCAAATAATACCTTACTTGCCTACTAGAAGCCCTTTGAGGCAAAACGCTGACCATATGTCAATCATGACATTTGTGGAGAAAAAATAGTACCTAATTCAAATTGGTTAAGAAATTCCCCTAAAAAAGGCTCGATTTGGGCTGTAAGAGCCATAGGAAGAAAGACAAATTTAAATTAAATTAACCAGAATATAGGCTATTTTACCAAGTTAGATACTGGACACCCATTAGTGTATGAAACCGAGAATTGAGAAGGATTTTGGTTAACATGACAATAGTAATTAGTCCTATCCTATAGATATTGAATTCAATTTCCGATTAATGTTTGGAACGCAATAAACTCAGTCTCAATAAAACAACTATTGATATGACTATAGTGAAATTCGGTTAAAAAATTAAAATAAGTTTTGATTGAACGCAGGTTCAGCAACAAATTCAGTAAACTATGGATCTACGGATATGTCACACCACATATTATTATTTTATTATTTTTATCATAGGCCTAGTGAATGTCCTTGTGTTGTCTGGAAGATCCCCTTTCATTGACCTCATAACTTCTCCGGAAGGCTCTCCATATCCTTGCGAGGTCAAAGAAAATAGGCCTTGTACATGACCCACAGTAAAACTAGTTTTCTGACAGGTCGTGTCCTCTAAGATCCGGGAGGCATGGACCCGTAAAAGTGTCTACAAATAGAGAAGTTAAACTAAGGAAATCAGAGAATCGAAAAAGATTTATTATTATTATTATTATATTATTATTATTATTATTATATTATTCAAGCTTCTGAATTCCTACATTTCTACTTACCTGGCGTCCGGATTTGATAAGTTATCCTCTTACCACAATATTGACACTATGTCACAAGATAACAGTCTGCTAACAATTCCTCTTCATAGCACTTCCTCTTATTCTACTTCCTTCACAGTAGCCTGTGCCAGCTCCTGGAATGTCCTTCCTCAAGATATCAGGGGTTACCGCACACATGGCACCTTTAAGTCACGCTTATACAGTTACCTGTTGTCTAATAATTAATTTCTCTTTATTTATTTAAATTTATGCTATGTCATTAATATTTTTTTCTGGTTTTTTATATCTTGTAGGCCTACATATTATATATTTACTTCGTTAAATTTAGAATAAATCAAAATACATTATAAATATTGATTGTATTGTATTTATAACATGTAATTGTTTACGTATACTGTAACTTAGATATAAGACTTTTTTTTTGTATTTTTAAAACGTGGTTGAGTGGCAGACAAGGCCTTAAGGCCTTAACACTGCCAGGTAAAATAAAGCTATTATTTATTTATTTATTTATTTATTATTATTCTTTCTTTGTTTCACCCTCTTTGGGGTACGTTGGATCAATAATTTTTCTATGTGTTGTTCTTTCTTAGTGCCCAGTATTTTTCATTCTTTCTGATCTATTCTTCACTTCTTCCGAGATAATAGGTTTGGATCTTTGTTTAGATTATCTTGGAACCTTATGTTTTCATCTTGAATAATTAATTTAGCTGTTCGATCGATTCGAGAATTTTCTGTAATTTTTAATTCTATTACGTCTTTTACAGTTTCTTTAAACCAGTTGAGTTTTGTTTTGCGTTTACGGGAAATGTATTATTATTATTATTATTATTATTATTATTATTATTATTATATTATTATTATTATTATTATTATTAGGCCTATTATTATTGTTATTGTTACTAATGTAACCTGGTTTTATCTGATATCGAGAGCTGTCAATTTCATTTTTTTTAAATTCTGTGTTCGGCCTATTTGTACCAGCAAGAAGAACTAAGAATCTGTACACGTATTCAAGGTGATGAGATACCGTTTTATTGCTGTTAAATCAAAAGCTATTCTCGCGCACAGTGTTGGCTGAATTCGCAACCAGAACTAAACTACAAGCGTTTATACAATGCTGGCTTTATTTTATCTTGCAGTCAAATAAATACTAGGTCATCATCAAATACAACATATCCCTCATCCACTGCGTGTCCGTTCAGCCTCAAGGATGTTGCATCATAATTTCAACCAACAACGCAATTTGCTTTTTTCTCATCAAAAATAACTTATAGGTCTGCTAATAAATAATGCGTTCTCTCTCTCAATTTATAGATCAGTTATAGGCCTACTTTAATCAGTGTTAATTGGCGGTTGAAAATTGTTACTTATTTTTGATCGTAAGTCTATAGCCTAAGGGCTACCTCTCACTCAATATTCCAACCTCTAGTATAGAAAACGGCGACTCTGTTGTTTGTATCAGTGATTGAGACAGTTCCCGTCGTGTACTTTAGGCGAGAATTTTGCAGTCTGTTATAAATTTAGCTTAACTTAGAATCACTTCTAGGTACAAATTCACATTTGAAATGCCTTTTCAGTAATAACAGATGATTATATATTTTAAAGTCAGATAGTAGTACCAATCCGCCTCTTGTTTTCTCAAGTGCAACAATGTTATCACGGATCCGTCAGTTTAGACTGCGCGAGCTATACATTAACCTAAAAATATCACAGTTGATAAAAGCATGTTTACTCGCGCTGTTCACAAAGTAAAATTATTTCTCTCAGCAATCGCATGTGATTGCTATGATAGCAAGAGGTGAATATGCAACAGATATTGTTGCTATATCTCATAACTTACAAGGGAATGGTACGAACAGTTGTCATAACATGTAGGCCTACAACTCCTGAGACGCCATTTGAAAGTACACAATAAATAATAGAGAATCGCCAAGTTTTAGGTGTAGTGGATTAGAAATAAAACTAAAATAGAAACTCAACTATACACATTATTTGGTTTAGTCAAGATAAAATGTAGGCAAGTCTGTAAGTAAACAATAATTCGAATACAAGCAGTTCTCACAGTGAGCACAATTTTATACTCCAGCCACTGGATCTCCGGCTCTGACGTTTTCACGACAGTGTGGCAATATGGATATCCAGTGGGGGAGGCCGCTTAATGTATGCGGTTAGCAGAAGTAATACAACTGACAACGTACTTTCAAACCTTACTAGCGCGCTATAACAGCGTCAAGAGCAGTGATTGGTTGTGGCAGACATCTACTCCCAGTTCAACTATTTCCTTATTGGCAGTAGAGGGCGAATTTCTCACTTTACCCCTCGTACAACCTAAACGTCAGAGACAGGATCCAGCGACTGGACTTTCGTAACGTAATATTGAAATTAATAGGCCTACATTCACCCAAGCCATAGCATTTAGGCTTATTAGTAAATAAAAAGATGTAGACGGGTATTTGAAATATAGAAACATTTGTGTTTGCTTGTGAACTGCTAAGAATGTCAGCGCGTAGAGCTGAAATAGAGATCTTGAGTTCAAATCCCGGTCCAGCAATAAAATTATTAACTATGTATAGGCCTACTGTATTAAAATGACTCTGTGTGTATTTGATGTGATTTGTATTCGCATTATATTGTATGCATGTGTCAAAGCTCTATATAGCATAGGTCCCTGTAGGCCTACATGTAACTGATGAAAAAAGGCCATGCTTTTGAAGTTGTAGGACTAATTTTAATAGGTCCCAGTTGGTGAGGCATCTTTAATGAGACACATATTACCACTGAATATTGCTTTCAATATTTTTTTTCTACACTCCATAAATACTAGCAACATATCGGTCATTACATTAGGGTAAAAACAAATTCCATATGCTAATGTCGATAATACCTATACCCCAGCCGCCACATCTCCGGCTCTGAAGTTTAGGTTATACGAGGGGTAAAGGGAGAATTCGCCCTCTACTACCAATAAGGAAATGGTTGTTTTGGGAGTAGATGTCTGCCACAACCAATCACTACTCTTGACGCAGCTATAGCGTGCTAGTAAGGTTTGAAATTGCTGAGATGTTGTCAGCTGTATGACTGCTAACCGCTTACATAAAGAGGCCACTCCCACTGGATATCTATATAGGCAACACTGTCGTGAAAACGCCAAGGCCGGAGAATCGTGGCTGCAGCAGGCCTACAGTCTATTTCTGGAAGCAACTCAAACTCCTTAAAAATGAGAACGGGATGCTTTCTGGCGATAATGTCGGCTGAGCCATAGGACTAGCAATTTATTTGCTTCTATTATCATTCATGAGATAAGCTATGTTTATGTAGGCCTATTTAAATACAGCCCCTAATTGAAAAAAAACTGATAGCTCCAAGTTTAATGATTTGCTACTGTTCGAACTTTTTTCTTCAGGAAAATAAAGTATCGATCAATTATAGAATTCTTATTGTAATAAACCTTGTGCTGAAATAAATTTTGTTGGGACTTAAATCAACCTACCTCTGAACTTTAAAGTGCATGAAAAAATATATTTTAACTCGGGCTATACGTATAGGCCTAATTATATACATAGACATGTACACATACCTATAAGCACAAAATTATATTTGCAGTCAATCTTTTAAATTCCCTCAGGCTATCGCTAGTGTAATACATAAATTTGTTAGCAACACTATGGACGGAAATTACACTCCAACGTGCTATAAACTGAATTATGAAGCTTCCCTTCTGTATAGATACATCTAAATTAACTTCTATTCAATAGACTATATTTCCCATCTACCTTCGCCAGACCAGAACTTATTTTTTTATAAAATGTTGTAAATTTAGAGGGTTATATAGTTATATTCATGAATAAAACATAAGACAATCCTTAAGTTAAATAAAATAGGGCCTACTAATTAATGTGTAGGATATCTAAGCAAGCTTTATTATTATTAATATTATTATTATTATTATTATTATTATTATTATTATCATTATTAAGTTATTATTATTATTATTATTATTATTAACATAATAATAATAATAATAATAATAATAATAATAATAATAATAATAATAACAACAACAACATTAAACTTAATCTTGTCTTGTAAGCCCATGTTTCCCTTTACAGAGATTTAGGCGCTCTCTCCTACAGGGAAGAATTTGAACCATACTAATTTAGTTACACTTGTTTTCGTATAGGCCTAGATGCCATTTGAGTGGTCCGTGGTCAGCGTTCCGCCTCATACTGACATCTAGGAAACCAAGGTAGTACTAGGACTTATTATTATTATGCCATTATTACTATTATTATTATTAATTATTATTATTATTAATTATTATTATTATTATTATTATTATTATTATAGTATTAAATATGCCAAATCGTAAAGAAAAAATTGTATTATTTTTTAAGAATAATAGATTACATCTAATTTTTTGGTAGGTATGGATCCAAGAATGAAACTAAATTTTCGTGAAATTTCAAATGGGAAGACCATAGGATTTAGCCTACATGTATAGGAGAGAATAACATGATTATATAGGCCTACCGTTATAGTTTGCATGATCTGCATTTTTTACCAAACATAATCTTTTATGCGGGGTAGCCTACAATTGCTATTGTTCTTCTAAAAAACAGACTAAATTTGGTAGTTTCCTATTAAGTTAGTGTAATTGTTTATTTCATGATTGGACCTATTACCTTCGACCCTATATGAAGCTTATTCTAGTCTAAATAAAAGTGTAGGCCTAATTAATTGTAATTTATTAAAATGTATATTTTATTAAGAACAATAACTTTTACATCTCTATAAGCGAATGTTACCGTATGTTTTAAAAACAAGCGGAATTACTTAAATTTGCATCAGTCCTATTAGACCTGTACGCCTAATTAGATAATATCTCTATCGAGAGCCATTCAGCTTTAATAAACTGATATGCCTTCTCAAATTTGAATCAGTAGCCTATTATTAGGCCTAGATCTTTACAGTGGATTACCTCCATTGAGAGCCAACAACAAACAATTTCATTTCAATTTAATAAATGAGTTAACAGTCGTGTTTTTGCATATAAGAAAGTGTAGACGATATAGCCATAAGTAGAATTTATTACTCCGGGAAACACTCGCTTCACTCGTGGGAATATTGCTGCTGCAGTCTGAACAAAGTCACGTAGAGTTATAAAATACTCAAGAATTATAGGCCTACGAATAATCAAATCGAATTTCTTGGTTGTGAAAAGTATTTTAAAATGCTGTCAATATACATTTTAGTTAAAATGATAGATTTGACATACTACTAACCTACGTAGAAAGACAAGTTTTAAAAATTTCGCGTACAGAAAAAAAGACTACACAATAAATAAATAATAGCTTTATTTTAACTGGCAGAGTTAGGATCTTAAGACCTTGTCTACCACTCAAGTAAGTTAGAGAGAAAAAAATACAAAAACTGTTCTTACATCAGATTACAATAAATAAAATTAACCTAATTGTGAAACCACAAACATTCTGTTGTCTTCCTATAACATATTTTTGAAATGCAATGGCGATCGTTAGTGTAAATGGGCTCTTGGGATAACCATAGTTTTGAAGTGTGAGACAATTACCAGCGTGGCTAACATGACTTTCGATGAAAATAGCTGATAATATACTGAACGTACATGTAGCCTATGTGCTAGATAATCTAACCTATGCTTGTTGGAAGACAGTTCTTATGCAGTTAACAGTGTTAAGCCTGTTTTCTCCAATTTAACCCTTCTCTTCGTTTTTGTTTTGTGATATTATAGCAGATTAGGCAGGCACATGATGTTGTGAGCAAGAAAATGGACACCATACTGTCTGGATATAAGTGGTAGTATATAACACATCCAAGTGTTTTGTGCAGGCGGAAAATATGTTAACTAACAAACTGCCTTTCTCTTTCTATTCCTTACTATAGTTGAATGCTGGCTTTCACGGCCGGTAATCATAATGTTGAGTGATTCCGGGTTATGTGGCCGTGGTTCTAAGTAGATCTTCCGACCAGGAAACACGCCTAGAAGCACTCGCCACTGAAGATGCCCTCCGCAGTTGAGGGCGAAACGTCTGGTATCAACACCAACTATGGACCACGGCCACATAACCCGGAATCACTCAACATTATTCCTTACTATGTTGCCACTTCCTGTCCTTTGTATTATGTTGTTTGATTGGCAGGTAGAGAGCTGACAAATACTATGTATTCTAATGATCCATCGTTCTGCGCGGTCAGTGGCAGAATGACTAACTTGACAACCCTGTTACTTTTGGGGTTACGTCTAGGAATGAGCTGTCCCTTCCTTGCCCTTCTCATTACATGTTGCCACTTGTGATTTATTGTGAGGCTGGTAACAGACAGACGACAAATACTGTGATTTTAAAAGATCCGACCGCTTGAGCGTTCCGTGCTTAAATGACTAATTTGACAACCATGTTAAGAACTGTCACACGTATTTAGAAATTCTCCTCCCACATTTGAAATTGAAAATTTTCAATACGTGATCGGACGTACAGTTTTCTCCTACATCCCTTCCACAGATTCAGTAGATCGGCGACACTAGCGCTAAAACTCTTCCCCTCCGCCCGTGAACAGTTAACTTGGATGTGTAATAAATCTCATTTCTCTAATGATTTATTTAATCGCTTCAACGTACTAAACGTAAATTTGAACTCTATGAGATTATCCCCAATAGCAGTGTATCAGAAATTTAAAACAAAATCCACTTACAAGATTACGTTTGAACTTTGTCTTGAAGCGACTTTGTCTATCAATTCGGAAACCAGAGAAACAATTCTTAACATTAAAAGATTATTTCGAAAAAGAGCGTGATAACAATGGTAGTTTACTGCCTCCGTTAGTGAATCAGCTAGTCAGCTGACCAAAAGCTGCCATGTAATTCTCTGCCGGAATTAAAAACGACTCTATTGTATTAGGCTACAGTTAAGTTCTGAGAATACCTAGGCTATAGGGGCCTATACCTATTTTGTTTTTGGATAGGCTTCATGACCACATTTCTGGTTTATAATAGGCCTAAGCTTTTTTCCAAGTGCAGCACACATAAGCATATTTTATTTTTTAAATGAATTTTGCTTAATCCGCTTAACAAAAGACAACAGTTCGAGATTCAGATCGGTTGTCAGGTTTAGTGAAAATCTGGACTGTGAAAATTGTGCACTTTGTATTTAGGAATGCAGAGTTAAATAAAGAAGGCATTAGTAGCCTGAGAGAGATGAACATTGTTTGAAATAGCTTTTAAAACAATTCGATATTATTTTTAATGAAGAATGTGAAGTCCACCGCTATGGTCTTGGGAGAGCGTAACTGTCGCGAACGCAGCGGACCAGGGTTCGATCCCCTGTCGGAAAGGTTTCATGTAATGGTTTTTCAGGGATTTTCGTCACATATAAAACAAATGTCAGGAAACTGTAAGGAGCAAACGGTCCGCGAACATGACGTGATTACCATAGCCATGTTTAAACCCTGTTCGCTCTTAACCTTTGGGTTTTAATGCTCAATACATTTTTCCAGAAACTGGATTTAAGTTATCGTAAATTAGGCCTATATTGATTATTTTCAGATATTCAAAACAAGCAAAAGATAACGGTATTTGAGATGACAATAAGGGTGAAGGCCAAAACGCATTCCTCTACTATTCATAAATGTTAACGAAAGATTACCCTGCCGAGGGACGTACAAAATATTGCAAAATGTATAACAGCAGAATTAAGCGAGTATAGGCCTACCTCGTCCTCTGAGTTCAAGGCCATTTAACTGCCGGCGAGTATGCCTCGTATTTTGAGGCGAATGGGTTAAAGTGATCCCTCGTCAAAACAAAACCATGTGATCTGCACGCTATTCATTGGTTATGGACACCGACATAGGCCTACGTTGTAGAAGCAATATCCTTCCGCCATTCGCGCCACAATTACTGTCACTTTTGACAGGGAGATGACGACACAGCAACAGAAGACTGGATATTTCAACCATTTTGTTTCATGAGAATCAACTGAAGCATGACTCAAATGCATCACCCATATTATGTAATAAACTATTTTAAGCTGTAATTATTGATTAGATAGGCTATTTTTAGAATATTTTGTATGTTTTGAATATTAATATTTTCATTTACAAAGAATAACAAGTAATTAGGCTATATTCAGAGGACATGTTTTTAATTTAATCAAGGAACTACTTCTTCGCGTAGGCCTACTTAATGCTTCTACAACGTACGTCGGTGTCCATAACCAATGAAAAGCGAGCAAGTCACATGGTTTTGTTTTGACGAGGAACACTTTAAGAGCGGACAGGGTAAAAGTAAAAGTAAAGTGATCCCACAACAGGCCTCAGGAGGCCCTTGGGGTAGTAGGAGGTTAAGGCTCCCACTTTTTCTAGACAATCGGCACTTTATGTCACCCGGGTTGTCAGCCCTGCGTGACGGCCGCCTTTACCCCAGAACAAGTGTCTGGTACTCATTTCAGTTAGAGGCTGAGTGCTCAGTCTTAAATATCCGTGTTTTCTCAGAACCAAAGGAGCCCTGGATTGAGGTAATCACGCATTTAGGAATGCCTTCAATGTCCTCGTGTGGTCAAAAAAGAACGCGTGGTCCAAATTTTAAAATCCTTCTCCCGACAAGTGCCTCTATAAATCCCGGGCTACGAGGGGCAATAAAATGTACCTATAGGCCTAAGATAGGGCTGGGAAGATAAAATATGATAGAGAAGTGTAAGAGGAGAGTGAAATAAACCTAATTATGGGCCTAATCCCTAAATGAAGATTTTTAAATCATGAACAGCCTCTATAAAATAAGCCCATCAGCCTGAAAAAAGACAAAATTAATTTTGGAATAGGCTATATGGCCTAGTATTTTGCAAATAAAAAAATTACTTAGTTCATAATTATTTTTTTATACCGTTGAGGTTATAACAATACTAAATTATAACATTTTTTACCTTGTAGGACTACGTCGTCCTCAAGTATAGACCTAGTGTTTTCTATTTAAAATCTCCGTTGATTAAAAATTGTCTATTGCAAAGTAGCCTTATTAAAACATAGATATTTATAACTTAATAGCAGTTGTTTTGACCAGCCTCGTAGGCTAGTGGTCAGCGTTTTTTTACTACAGTTCATGAGGTCCCGGGTTTGCTTCCGGTTAGACGATAGGATTTTTTAAAAGTGGTCGACCATGGTCTGAAATTTATGTTAAGTTTAGGTTAAGGACTCTCTGGGTGCTTCATTATAATTTTATCACTTATCACATCATAGGCCTAGGGGTAACGTAACTCTGCCTTCCAGATGCCTCAATCTAAGAAATGGATTACAATTCCGCCAATGCCAGGGGAGAATGCCAGAAATGTCATAAAAGACAATCTGGTTGCATTGGATAAAAAAATAATGATATGATAGCAGTTGAAATATTCCATTATGTGAAACTCCTGAAAATATTAAATGCTATTTTTTTACTTGATTTAGGCCTGTGTAGAGTTGTGTGCTGATTCAGAAAATAAGTTCATTAATCTTTCTCTACTCAAATGTGTGACTATAGTAAGCCTAGATCGGCTTTAAGTAACATAAGTCTTAAAAAAACAAGGTTCCTTCTTAACTTATAAAGAAAATGGAGAGGGAGATAAAAACTAAGATTTTACGGAGTCGTTTTCGGAAGGCGTGACTACTTTATCCTGGCAGTTTGTTATTTTGAGTTGTCACGTGGGTCCTTTGTCCTACATTTCTCTTCGCTGAAGCAAGATGGCGAACATCACGACTCTGCTCTGTGAAGAATTTATCGCCTCCAACGTGTAATGTGCTCTCCAGTTAATTGAATATTCTTTCGCTAAGAAATCACAAGTGCATCGTGACTCGTTTTATTACGATTTTGTAACAAACGATTTTATGCTTAAAATGTTCAAAAATGCATGTAGCCTATTTCTTGAGACGAAATCTAATCTAACTTATCTTTGTTTTATACATCTAAGTCACTAATTCATCTTTACAACAGTCTGTTAACTTCCCAATGATTAGATAGTGTGTTAGTTAAGAAGTGAGATTAATTCGTATTTACGATAAATCAAATTAATCTACATCCCATAGGGTCTATTACATGCATAGGGGCCTACTTCCAAAAGTATTACTCCACCAAGTAGTCTGCGCTTGCGGAAACTATGCTAACTAACATGCTGTCTTTCTCTTGCTCTTCCTTACTATACCCGAGCCCCCATATGTCCGGTTCTGAAGTTTAGGTTATACGAGGGGTAAAGAGAGAATTCGCCCTCTACTGCTGTTTCATTTCATTTTGGTTTATTCTAGCCTCCTTGGTTTATTCTCGGAGTGTTTCGACTACACTCCTTGGTGTGTTAAGACTGGCATCTATGTAATGCTGCAGCAATCATTGGCTACATGTTGCAACGCTGTAGTCACGCGATCCTATCGTGGACGCACACACTCTTTCACTATCGCTTCGGTCACCAAGCTGACCACATCACTTTCACGCCGGTCTCTAGTCGGACCACTTCACTTCACGTCTCGTTCACCAGGCGGAACACACACACCAACTACGGTCTACACAACGAGACCTCAGCATATTAATTGAAGCTAAGTATTCATCTCAATAAATTATTGTTAATAATTCAAACTACAAATCGTGTTGTTATTATATCACGCCACGTGGTACATCTTTTAGTCACACCCAGCACCTATGGATTCGGTGCACTCATTCCTCTCCAGAGGAAACAACGCTAGTTAGCATTTTGTGCATCGACCGATGTAGTGTGCAGTTATTCACCCACATAACAACTGCCAATGAGGATATGGTTGAAGTGAGAGTAGATATCTGCCAGAACCAATCACTGCTCTTGACGTAGCTATAGCCCGCTAATAAGGTTTGAAATTGCTGAGATGTCAGCTGTATGTCTGCTAACCGCATACATAAAGCGGCCACTCCCACTGAATATCCATACCGGCAACACTGTCGTGGAAACGTCAAGCCGGAGAATCACTGGCTGCAGTATATGTTGCCACTTCCTGTCCTCTGTATATGTTCTTTGTCTGGCAGGTAGAGAGCTGACAATACTATGGGTTTTGTATAGCTAGCTTAACTTGGCAGAGAGAGATAAAGGGTAGATCGTTGACCACTTTAGTCCAGATAGAAAAGAAAGAACCCACCCTGTTGAGTTTTCCTCTTCCCCCTTTACCCTATTAACATCTGATGAAGAAACACCTACAATACTGTTGCGAGTGAGAGAGGTAAGTAACCGTTGTCTCATTCTGCAATGTTCTTGTAAAGTTAAAGCAGAGAGACTATAATGGTCCGTCCTTCTAATTTGACAACGGTGTTAATTAGCCTACTATTGGGGTTACGTGTAGGAACGGGCTGTCTTTTCTTATTACATGTTGCCACTTGTGATTTATTGTGAGGGTGGTAACAGAGAGACGGCAAATACTGTGATTTTAAATGATGCGACCTAATTGACTAATATGACAACCAAGTTAAGATCTTTCACACGTGTTTAGGGATTCTCCGTCCACACTTACAATTGAACCATTTGAATACGTGATCGGATGTACCGTGTTCTCCTACATCCCTTCCACATATTCAGTAATTCGGCGACACTAGCGCTGAAACTCATCCCCTCTGCCCGTGCGAAGTTAACTTGGTGGTATAATAGTTTCTTAGATCTAGGCTTATACGTTTACTAGGCCTATGGTTAATAAATTATTCCTATAGTGCCTACAAGGAGTTTGATATTTATTAGTATATACGATGGAGGGGGATTTTAATGCGGGGGTTCAATCTTCAACGGTTATTTGGTTTGTTGAGGAATTTGGGTGCACCGGACTAGTCAAAGATGTGTTCGTATTGGGTCGGAGAGCGATAAGGTCTTATCTCAAGGATAACAAGGGGATTTATGACGGTCCTATAAAGTCTCAACATGTATGTGTAAAGCACAAAACAAAGTTTATTCATTACAGTTGGCTAGTTATATAGGCCTATGCAGGCTGTATTTGAAGGCGGAGGCACGGAATTCGTCTTTTTGCTAATTCACGTTTAAGCCACCGCACTGGTGCGAATATAGAGTAAGTCGAGGGGAAACTTTCAAGTTTCCTATAGTTTAGAGACTTATAGGCTAATAATTATCATAGTCTGGACAAACGAAGACTAAGTCAGAATTTTACATAGTCTGGACAAACGAAGACTAAGTCAGAATTTTATTCTCTATGTAAAAATAAAAATAACATAAAAATTAGGCCTACGACGTGCTTCCCCGACAGTGCGGAGAATCGCCTACAACTTGCTTCCCAGACTTCGGGCAATGTTCCCGCAATAAGGAAATCGTGGGTCCATGTTCAAATCCCGCCCCTTCGCCTTCAAACAATCACATAAGTTTTATAACACTCGCCTCATTGGCCATTCGATTTTTGGTGAGGGATGTTTAGGGCGTGGAGGTAATTGTACAGACTTGCCAAGTTCAGGTCTTAACTGCATCTGGGGAGTTTCATCTCTTAAGATTTTGTCGTTTGGAACTTGTAGATGTTTTGGGAGAAATTAATGTTTATATCGTGATGCACAGGACTCAGTTGGATATTATTTTAATTGCAGGAAAAAATTAGCTCCTTGGGTGATCTGGGGAAACCTATGTCTACATCAGGCTGGACAGGCTTCTTGTTTCGCACTTGCAGTTTTGCTGTTGTCAAAATACTGGGACTGTAAGCTGCCCGGACAAAAGAAACTTAAAATTCTAGTGCTATTCTAGGCTATAACGAGACCCGGGCTAGCCTACAAGAGACGATGCTTACAAACAATTAAGTTTTTCCGTTAGTTGTTATTAGTCATGATTATTATGCAAGGTAAAATTTTATATCATTACAGATATTGATATATAACTTAGGCCTAAACAAAGACATTGAATTCATGATAAATTTCCAAATACAACAAGCAGGCCTATAAACTCGGATTTTTTTACCTTGATTTTAAGCTAATTTGATAATTTTGCTCCTATTGGGCGATTCATTTGACATATGCTATTGTATAGGTAGGCATATAGCCTATAAGTTATAGTATGAAAGAATAGTCTCCTTCATAAATAGGTATATCAGTGACATTTGGATATTTTTACTGTAGGCCCTACCGATATTGAATCATGTTTAAGCACAGATTGCTGGCCTATAGTTAGATCTATTACTCAACTAACATGTTAGGTAATAGGCCTACCGAAGATTAAAAGTCTATGGAGGGGAAAAAAACTATGGAAATACAAATCTGAAATTTGATGATTAGTTTGCCGATTGAGGGTCTTTCCACTTTTCAGCGGTTGCCCTTTTACCAGCCGGCTGCTGGCCCTTCACATCCACATGTGTCAATCACAGAGGTAGATGATCAACAGCCAGTGTAGGGGTGACATGTGGTTAGCATGTCGAGTCCCCCAGCCGTTATAGCTGGTTCCTCAACCTGGAGCCGCTACTTATTGTAGCTACCCAATTGCCTCACGATGCTGGGTGGGCACCGGTCCCATACTGGCCGAAATACCATGAGAAAATTTCTTTCCCCCATGGAGACTCGAACCAGCGCAAGTCCCGTAGCTCTGCGCCAAGGCTTCCTACCTTAACCGCTCGGCTACGGCGCGGGACTGATTAGTTTGCGAGTTTTGTATAAAACCTAAGTAAAAAAAGTCAGGTCACTAATATTTTAGTAGGCTATAGAAGAATAATAGTCTATTTACTATAACGTGATAAAATGCATTAAAAATATAAAACATTTCTTTATGCCGTAACTAAAATTTAAACAAAGAAATATTAATTTAGCTTCAAACAAATCAAATGTAGCCTAACTTAATTTAAGATTCTTAATTTAAAACTAATGTACGGCCTATAGCAAAGTATTTTTTAAGGAACAGATATATACGCCTATTAAGAGATGACGTATAGTTAGGCTTTAGATATAGGACTAGGCCTATTCCTAAAATAAAACATTAGGCCTAATTACAACTAATCAATTAGGATATCTTACATTAAGCTTTTTATAGAAAATTACAGGCTAATGTAATGTGTTTTACTGTGAAGTTGTAGCAGAATTCACAGAAAGGTGGGAAAACATGCAGGAATTAGGCCTAGTTAATTTAGGGTGACAATTGTTAGTCTGTCGGCTTCGGCACTCTAGTGGTCATAGGCCTATTACTTGCCTCTAGTACTGAGGGTCGGGGTTGATGCATTTTTAAGAAGAAATATCATAGGGACAAGTACTCCGGGAGCGAGTAAAAGTCTTGGGTGCCAACACTGCAGATTTTCAGGGTCGTAAAGAACCCCAAGCCTAAATTAGTGCCTCTGAGAAAAATTTAATTGTGGTCTTCCGCATCTAACTTAGTAGGCCTAATACCTTAGTCGCCTACTAGATGTCGCATTGAGGCGATGTGATGACCATGTCACTTAGGCCTACTTATATCTGTAAGAAAATAAATAGGCCTATAACTAAGTTAGTTTGGTCAAGAATCTCTCACTAGGGAGCATCCATTTCTCCAGGAGGGGCATATGGGGTAATTACATACATTATTAGTCTAGTTGATCAGATTTGATTTTTTCTGGTTTATTTAATACTCGTATCTACTTCTTGATTTAATGTCATGACGTTCTCTTGAGTTGTCCTCAGTATAACAAGATATGGACTAATTTTAAATTGTTCTCTGTAATAATTTCACTGAGCAACAAAAAATAAACTTTTTTTTTTGTCTCAGAAAGAAAATAAATGATTCTTATAGTATATTTTCTCCATATTCTCCATATTTGAATAAATAGGCTATTATATAGTTTTTTTCTCCATCAGGCAAGGTTACTGAGAGACAGAAATTTATAATTTCAAACACTTTAATATTTTCTACATTCGTAACTACACAATATTTGAACATTCGGACTCACCTAGAAAGTAAGAAATGACGATTTTCTGCTATATTTCGCCTGTGGAACATCCCTCTTGATGGTCCAACAATAATCGGCCAGCATATTAGGATTCCATTTGCCTTGATATCTCTTTTGCATAGCTGAAATCTCCTGAGTTAGCTCATTTGGTTTTATTTTACAATGGACAAATGTACGAAAAAAGTTTATTAAAAAATAATTAGCCTATTTAAAACCATTAATTGAAAGTGAAATAAGAAAAACCTGTGCGCGATGGAGATATTTCGAATAGGCTACATATTTGAAAACACGATAAAAAAATGCATTAAGTACAACTATTGGTGGCCGTTATATGTTATACTAATCACAGAACAGACAGTGTATACAACCAAGTGCTACATCCAAGTCAACTTCTCACCACGGAGTAGCTCACCGGGTGACACTCTCAAATAGAGCTTAACCCCTGTACAGGGAGGCCTTTGCCCTAAAGGGACATATCAGGCTTTATTTATTTATTATTTATTTATTGGTAGGCCTACTCATGAGACAAAAATCATATTGACCAATGTTATTTGCCGTTTTAATATTTTACATGAGGTCATAGCTGTAATGTTCTCATGTTTAGTAATACATTGTTACATAGGCCTATATGCTATTGTTATTGTATCCAGTGATCGCCATTATTATTACTACCAGTTCAGACCTAAAATAAATAGTTAAAAAATAACAAAAACTGCAAATTAAATTAATTATTATTAGCAAATTAGGAGAGGGTTAAAATAGTGAGAATTTCTGCTACGTCTACACCACATTACTAAATAGACACTCTTGAAATCATGTCTTAACCCATTCGCTTCAGGTTTAAATGCTCAATGAATTTCCCCAGAAACCGATTTAATTTACCGTAAATTACATTGTATATTTTCAGACATTCAAAACAAACAAATATAACGGTAGGGCCTACTTTAGGTCACAATAACGGTGAAGGCAAAAACACATTCCTCTACTATTCATAAATGTTAACAAAAACTACCCTGCTAAAGGATGTACAACATATTGCAAAGTATATAACAACAGAGTTAAGCGAGTGTACCTCGTCTTCTGAGTTGAAGGTCATTTAACTGCCGGCGAGTCTACCTCGTCTTTTGAGGCGAATGGGTTAATTCCTGTTAGAGAAAAGTGAACCAGAGCTAGGTTATAGCCTAGTAACAGCGAGATGACTGAATTTCTACTATTACGGAATGTCTCTCGGTGTGGTCAAAATCAGTTGATAAAATCTATCACTTTACATTCCCAGCCAAGTACTATAGGCTATCTAGTTTTCCAACAAAGCTGAATGAAAATAATCTAAAATACCCTCACTATAGCAATTTAAAGCAAGATTTTTCTATTTCTGAGAAGAAAAAAAATCATTGCAAATGAAAGTCCACTGCTATGGTCTCGAGTTAGCGTGCTGCCTTGTCACGCAGCGGGCCCGGGTTCGATTCCCGGTCGGGACAGGCTCCTGGGTGAGGTTTTTTTTGGGAGGGGGGGGTTTTCCTCACCTGTAAGACAAATGTCAGGAAGCTTAGCGCACAACGATCCCCGAAAATCATCCGGCCATCATCACCATCCTTATCATTACCATCATCATCCTTCACCGGTGTGGAAAACAACGGGAAGCTACCACACCTATAATTCCTTAGTAAAGCTGCAAAGCATAGAATGAAAAATACTATGATTGCAGTGAAAGACCTGCCCTCGGGCAGAATTACTATGGATGGATGAACAAAATAAAACTAAAGTAATCACACGTCTACAAGAAACAATCCTTCATTATTTTAAGCGTATAATCTGACTTAATTATTTCCACATCATGACTCAGCATTCTAAGGCATCTCACCGTTAGATATAGAATGGGCTTGAATTCGAATTTACATGGGAAAATGTATTTTCTTATTTATGAAAGTGCACAGATTTTAAGTAGGCTACAAATTGAATACGTAAATATAATCATACTATTATTTCGTCCAAGAGTGTATTTAAGCTCCATATAGGTCTATTAAGCAACACGCACACACTATTGAGTAACACTAAGAAATTAGGACTGGAAGTAAATATCAATAAAACTAAATATATGGTCACACGTAGAAATTCATTAATAATGGAAATGGACAGCTAATGACAAATGAGGGAAATTTTGAGGAGATGGCTGAATTCAAATACCTAGGAACAATAATCACAAATAGGATTGAGATGCACAAAGAAATTAAACATAGGCTCAATTCTGGAAATGCGTGCTATTATGCATTGCAGAGACTCTTTACGTCCCAACTCCTTTCAAAAAACGTAAAACTGAAAATATATAAAACTATTATTCTACCAGTTATATTATATGGGTGCGAAACATGGACTCTTACTTTAAGGGAGGAAAGGAGATTACAAGTATTTGAGAATAAAGTATTTAGGAAAATTTTTGGACCAAAGAGAGATGAACAGACAGGTGAATGGAGAAGACTTCATAACAATGAACTACATGGTCTTTAGAGGAAGCCAGATATAATAAGAACAGTTAAGTCTCGTAGACTGCGATGGGCAGGACATGTTGCACGTATGGGGAATGAAAGACTTGAATGGAAGCTTCTTGTAGGAAAGCCAGAGGGAAAACTCCCGGTTGGTAGACCAAGAATGAGGTGGGAGAATAAATTAACTTATGATTTGAGGGAAGTAGATTATACAGGGAATGATTGGAAAGCATTAGCTCAGGATAGGGATGTATGGAGAGCTTATGTCCGTGCGGCCATGAACCTACGGGTTCGATAGTGCCAGTGAGTAAGTAAGTATAGGTCTATTAAGAAACATATTTTATTAGAAGATATTAATGACAACATGGGCCAATATAAATTCACAAGACAGAGCTTCTCTTATTATAGAAAGAGTTGAATTATTTTCACGAACATGCCTTAATAATTATCTACACTACATTACTAAATAGACAATCTTGAAATTATGTCTTAATTCCTGTTAGAGAAAAGTGGATTCAGAGCTAATTAGGTTAATACCTAGTAACAGTGAGATGGCAGAATTTCTACTATCAGTGTCTCACAGTGTTGTCAAAAAAAAGTTTATAAAATCTACCACTTTACATTTCCAACCAAATAGGCTATCTAGTTCCAACAATGCTCAATGAAAATAATCTAAAATACCCTATAAAATATCCTCACTACAGCAATTTAAAGCAAGATTTTTCTCGTTCTGAAAAAAAAGAAACATTATACAATGAAACTAAAGTAATCACACGTCTACAAGAAACAATCCTTCATTCATTTAAGCGTATAATTTGACTTAATTACTTCCACATCGTGACTCAGAGTTTTAAGGCATCTCACAGTTAGATATAGAATGGAGTTCAATTCGAATTTACTTGGAAAATGTATTTTCTTATAAGTGCACAGATTTCAAATACAAATTTCATAGGTAAATATGGTCATAGCGCCTTATTAGGCTATTCTTTGCGCCTATTTGCAAATATGTTTAGTCATGCACCGTTTATAATGATGATGAGAATAGATAGCCTATGCTTCTAATACAGTGATTAGGCTATTGGCTGCATGGTAGAGAAGGCTTCAGGGTTTTAAACTCTGCCAAAATAAAGTTTGAGTGTTATAAGCGTTAGGCCTATTATTATTAAGTAAGGGATAAAAATGGAAGAACGTTTTCTTTGGTATTTTTTAATCCCACGGTTAGTTTTAGTTCAAATTAAATAATAAGGATGGAATTAATAAAAAGTTATGGGCCTATTAATATTGCACACAGATAATTGGCAGCACTACAGTTCCGTATTATGCTATACCTACAATTTATCGGAAATATCAAACGGAAAAAAAAAAGCTTCATTTGACAACACTTCTACTACAATATGGATTGACTAAATAGGCCTAATGAACAAATAGATTTTGAAGCAAGAATTATTATATACAAAATTCTTATGAATAATTATAGGCCTGTTAAAATCTGTGAATATTAAATTCAGATAATAATTATTCTATGTCATGAATGCTTAAATTTAAGCCTATGTATCTCATGTTACATAGGCTATCTATGTCCTAATTCTAAACTTGCAAGGATTACCAAATCATATTGAAAGTTCAATCCAAGTCATTATTTAATTATGATTAAGCAAATTATTTTCATTAAAGATATAAAAAGTTTTACATGTGTGGTATTTATTTATTCATTAGGCCTATTTAATTACTACTAGCTAATATCTGTGGTGCACTGCTACGCCTAAATAAATGAAAATTAATGTGTTTTTATGTTTAGTTGAATAAGTTGGAGGAAAAATAATTATAAATTTATATTTTTTAGATAGGCCTACCCCATGCTGATTACCCGGCGTTGCCCGGGAATCTACTCATCCCGATCTTCTTGGCATAAATGAGCTGAAAGACAAAAATTAATGTAGGCTTTATCTTATGATTAGTTGAATGACAAATAATTATAAATGCAGCCTATATCGTAATTATTTTAAGATTCCCCGTGCTCATAACCCGGAGTTGCCCGGAAATCTTCTTATCTCGATCTTCTTGCCATAAATGAGCTAAAAGACAAAATTCATTATTGTGAGTTATCCGTAAAGGAATACCCGTCATGTGCTGCTATCCTTGCACAGGAATCTACATACTTGTCTTGGATCTTCTTGGCATCAATTAAAGACAAAAAATGGCTACTGTGAGTTATCCGTAAGAGATAAACATAGGCATATGCTGTCGCGGACTTTTTTGTAGAGATTTTTGAGATATTCAATTCGGTGTAGGCATACATTAATTTTGTGTATTTGTTATGGTTTAGGCAGCGTAAGCCATTTAAGCGGCCGAAAAGCTACTTTTTTCACGTTTTCCATTACAAAGGGCGATTTTTAGGGGTGTAGGAGATGAGTATCACAACTCTCTATAGCCTATGTTCATCCCGGGAATCTCCTGAACATTTTGCAAAAAGCCCCACAATCGGATCAACGGAATGGCCGCGCATAAAGTACGAACAAACAAACAAACAAACATTCAGTTTTATATAGGCTAGGCTATTAGATTAAGCGAATATTATTTTCATTAATGGTATATAAAGTTTTACATGTGTGGCATGGAGACAAAAGCCTTTCATTACTGTCTGAAAAAAAACAGATAAACTCTCGCAGTTTGAACAACAGAGAGACTCTATTGTCCTCATAACTAAAAAGTGCCCTACATTACGCACATTAGGGACAGGCTTAATTATGATGTACTCTATAGTCTATAGGCTTACCTGTAAAGGTAATTCTATTACGGGAAATAATTATGATAGTTTTAGAGTTCTAAAATTCCCCATCTAGTAATTTACTAAAGTGATCATTATTTGACTGTTTCAAAACTAAGTAAAAAATAATAACACCAGTCTTCTTAAATTAACTTAATGCACTTGGGGGGGGAAGCCATGTCTATGATGAACGAAATTAGATTTTCCTGTTTTCCTGGAGGAGTAGGCCTATCTACTAAAGTTGCGAGATCATTTTGCCGAATCAAGTTTAATAGGCTATTAGTTTTAGGCCTAAACTTATAAGAATTGTGGAAATTGTACAACATCACGGCAACGTGCTGTGAGCGAATACAGGGGTGTAAACCGAACTTACCTAAAATATGGAAAACAGCTGAAAACTTCTGGCAAAGTGGCGATTAAACCGTGAATTTGTGGCTTAGTGACGCCGTGAAATTCTTCTTTGCCGAGGAGCGAAGCCCTCAGACTTTGAAATTAACACTTAATCGCTAAGTGCGCAATTCTAAAAAAAAAAAAAAAAAAAAAAGAATTAGGCCAATAAAATAGAAAAATCATCATAAGACCAATTTGTCACATTTAGGAAAAAAAAAACTTAGGGGCACTCTAAAAAAATTAGCCTATCAAACATCGCCGTCTTCATCAATAGGTTATTGCAAGTGGATTAAATTCTCTATAATTCAGATCACATAGGCCTAAGCGAAATCAAATTCTATGCTATAGTGTTCTGCCCAAGGGCAGGTCTTTCACACCAATCACAGCATTATTAGGGAATTTAAGTGTGGTAGCTTCCCGTTGCTTTCCACACCGGCGAAATATAATCATGTTGATGATCGCCGGATGATTTTCGGGGACCGTTTGCCCCTAAAGCTTCCTGACAGTTGGAAATCAAATAACAAGAGTTTATGTAGGCCTATTTTGATTAATGATTATTAATAAACTTGTATAGGTCTACACTTAATTTCTGAGTATTAGCCTAGCATATTACAAATAGGGTGAGTACAAAAAAAATGTTTAGTATCACAATGAAATGACCCCTGTAATTATTACAGTAGCATGTAGTAATTCTTCTAATTTGTTAAAATTAACTTTTCTTTAATCATTGAATGAAGAAACAGAACACGTATTTTTTTTTTCAATTATTCTGTACTTTATAAGTAGCCTTTCATTTTATTTTATCGTTATCAGAACCTATATTATTGTTATTATTATTTTATTTTATGGCGTTCTTTAAGAGGTAAGTTCATTAGCGTAGCGATTCGTATCTGGTCGTGAAAGCACCCACATTTTTCTCTCAAATATCTCCTGAGCTCAGTAACTGTTTTTTTTTTTAAGAGAGGGTGGCTTGGACGGTTACAACTTACAACTCTGTACCTACTGTGTTGCAATCTTCAGTTTTATATCCTAAGTTTTCTCTCAAGAAAATACTGTTAAAAGGGCAACCCAGTTCCCTATTCCAAACACACAGTAATTTCCTGGGTTGAATCTCAGTGTAGGCTATTGTTATCCTAATAATAATAATAATCATTCCGTTCCGACGATCAACTGGATCCCCGAGACATTGCTAAACCGACTGAAGCGAAACTCGGCGGAGGCAATTAAAAAATAATTAACCACATAGGACAATAAGGGCCTGCTTCAAGTTGCGCCCAAGTGAGTCTAAACTACTTCAATTTCCACCTTAAAACGACTCATGTCCAAAAAAAAAGTTTTTTTGTGCCTCGTGAAATATTTGATAAATGTAACATGTGCCCTTTCAATAATAACCGATTCAATTGAGGGAAGCCTTAAAAGAAGAGACTTATCCAAGAAAAATTTGGTTAAATCTAGGCAGTTACTTCCGTTATTCCGTTGTATGAACACGACTGGTTAATCCTTAGTAAGTAGGCCTGAACATTGCATTGAAGAAAAAGAAAAAAAAAAAATTTTTTTTTGTCTCAGAAAGAAAAAAGTGATTCTGATATTTTTTTCTCCTGAATTCAAATATGATAGGCCTATCGGTTTTTTCTCCATCATGCAAGGTTTCCGAGAGACAGGAATTTAATTTCAAATAGGCTACTTTAATAGGCTATTTTCTACATTCGTAACTACATAATATTCGAACATTCGGACTCACCTAGAAAGTAAGAAATGCCGATTTTCTGCTATATTTCGCCTGTGGAGCATCCCTCTTGATGGTCCAACAATAATCGGCCAGCATATTAGGATTCCATTTGCCTTCATATATCTTTTCTATAGCTGAAATCTCCTGAGTTAGCTCATTTGGTTTATTTTACAATGGACAAAAGGACAAAAAAAGTTTATTAAAAATAATTATTTAAATCCATTAATTGAAATTGAAATAAAAAAAAACTGTGGGTGATGGAGAAATTCGGAATACATATTTCCAAACACGATAAAAAACTGCATTAAGTACAACTATTGGTACTCATGAGACAAAAATCATGTTGACCAGTGTTATTTGTAAACATGACTGTAACACAAGTGGAGAAAAAGCTTAGGCCTATTTCCTAATACACTATAATCAGTGACACAGTGAAATTTCCAATTTAAAACTATTAATTTCTTATAGATCTATCTTTCAGCTTTAATGTTGTTTGTCTAAAGAAAATTTAGACACAAAGAACTCTGCAGCCATATTGAAAAAGTAAGGTATAAAATTTGGCAACGGTGGTCGCAAATCTAATCAGGTGAATTGTAAGAGAAGGCCAAGGGGGACAGGTAAGATTTAAGTGTTCTGGAGGGAGGATGGGAGGTGGAATAAGTTTGTGGTGGGGTAGCAGGGAGACCTTGGTATGGCCACCTGGTGCTGAGAGGCGGGCCTTAAAACCAGACCCAAGAACCTTCAGCTCGGGTTTATACTCCGCCTACCCCGGTTTACCTTACATTCACTTTTTTTTTCTGTAACCGGTATAACCATGACAAAAAAAAGTATTAGGTGGATTCTATGGAGACGGGTTCACCACCAACGAAAAACCTCCTTGAAATGCTCGCAGCCATTTTGAAAATTGAGTGAAAGACCCCTACTACATGTAGGTAGTTTCATAATAAAAATAATGTTCAAAAGAACTTGAGGCTTACCATGAAAGGTAAATGGAGATTTTATCTTGAAGTATTTGAATGATTAAGACAGTGACGGCTGGTGGATGAAAAAATAGGTGAAGTGATGACATATTTAAATATAGTACAACCCTAATGACTAGCCTCAAGATTTATCGATTCACAGAAACACATTCATTAAATCGAAGAGTACACAGTGCTTGTAGTTTTCCCTTAAGCGCATCCGCGATCGTATTATGTTTTGTTTTTTCGAAAGTTTTCAACTGCAAATGTCACTTCAAATGCTCCCAAAAATCTTTTGTGCTTATTTAAATCAAAGTTAATATATAATTATGGAATATGGAATTATTTAAAGCACGCGTCCCGTTTTGAAAGTCACAAACCCCGTGTTTATTCCAGACACCAAATGTTATTACTAAAGAAAAGACCCGGCCCAAAAAAAGTTTTTAGTAATTTCAGCACGACAAATCCAAACATGAGTAATGTTCCAACCAAGATTTGTTTTTAGTGAAGCTTATAAGGCCTATTATTACCATGGCAGTTCAATTGAATGAGCCCGTTTGTAATGAGAAGTACATTACTTTTTGTATTTTAAAGTAATTTAGCTAACTAACTACGGTGCACTGGCGCTATCCCGAATCCGTACTGTTCATGACCGGGGCTGCAGACGTAGGTTCTTCCATACACCCCTATCCTAAGCTAATGTTTTATCCAATCATCCTCTGTATAATCTACTTCCCTCAATCACATGCATAGACCTACTGTTATTCTCCCACCTCATTCTTTCATCTACCAACTGGGCGTTAACACTTCTGTTTTTCTTACCAGAAGCTTCCATTCACCTCTTTTCACCCCCCGAGACGTTGCCATATGTCCCTGGCCGATCCGCCGCCTACTAGACTGAAGAACGTTCTTATTCATGAAATCTTGTCTTCCTATAAGAGGTAGGCATATCGTGTAGCTCACTATTAGCCGATGTAGGTTGTTGTTCCTTTTCCATTCAACCTGTCTGTCTGTCTGTTTTTAGCCCAGGATCATTTTCCTAATCACTTAAGTTCTCAAATACTCGTATGCCACTAATCTTGATTTTCCCTCCCTTAAAAAGTAAGTGTTCATGTTTCGCACCCATATAATATAATTGGGAGAATAACTGTTTTACGATCATTTAGCTACAAGTGATAGGCCTATTTCAAGAGAAAAAATATATGCTCAGACGTAAAGGAAAAAAGACTGGTGTGGGTTGAAGTCCAGGAGCTTTGGCTTTCAAGGGCCGCGAGTGCTGCAAAAATGTTTCACCATTGACTCAGAACTAAATCGTAAATCTGTATGTAGGTACTGTGGCGCCAATTGAAGACAACATACTAAACCAAAACAACCGTTATTGTAAACACACAGATCCAATATAAGCGCTGACGTGTTTTCGCTAATACCTACGTACACCCCCAGTGTCAGTCACAGAGTTTCCAATCATCCTGAAGGTGACGATGTGTCATTATATTCAGATTCTCAGGTTTCTTACATGGACTCGCTACTTATCATAGTTATCTAAATTTCTCATTGACCAAAATAAAAAAAAAAAAAAACATGCATCTCCCATGGGGAACTGAACTAGTGCCTGTCTAGTAGATCAAGGCAGAACTATTCGGACACTATGTAGAATATTAGAAAGTTAATAGGCTAGGATATATGATGCTAAGCATACAATAAGAGATGTTGAAAAATTAAACAGTGATTAAAAATTTACTAGCCTATTAAAGCTACATTTCCATATAAACTAATGTATGAACTAATGTTGAAGCTTAGACTAAATAATAATTCCTAATTCTTCCATTTGTCTCGAAATATTCTCTTTTAAAGGAAAAATTCTGCACTAACCTTTCACTAAAACAAAACGTTCCCTCTTTTTCAACCAACCGACAAAATACATATCACTTAAATTGCATCTGGTATCACCAGAAAAAATCTACGTAATAACTAATAACGATGAATGACGTAACAACTGAACGATTCCCAAGATAATAACTAATTCACGTGATCACGGGGAATCCCCAGCACAATGTAACTGGAAAGAAACATTACGTCATAGAATTATCAAAAATGTTAAATATGTTGAGAATAAGTTATAATAGTCGAACCTTACGCAGTCTTAAGCTTACAAGAACATCAGGACGAACGGATTCTCTAATCATATCATGAACATTAATATATTGTCTATAGTCTACCACCACACTAATAATAAATTTTAATTTAGATTTAAAAATTGAGTGAGATTATTCCTGCACAGTGAATTAAAAACCTTGTGCCCTATATTATTTAATGATAATAATATTAGGCCTAATACTTACTATTTAGGCCTATTATTTATAGGACTATAATGTAATAATAATGTTGGTTATAGATAAACCTACAGTCTAGAGCTTAGGTCTATTTAGACATATTTCTTTATGGTAATCAGAATGCATAAGGTTCAGCCGGTTAATTGAATCGAAATTGTCTTAAATTGACTTACTCAATTCATGCAGCACAGTCATCTCCAAACTGAATGCACAATCTTACCTGGAAGAAAATGAGATTAATTAGTAACAAAATAGTTTTTTTTTAAAGTCCTGGCTCATTAGTCAGGAACTGTAGCCTATATATAGGAATGTAATTTGTAATGTGGAAGCCTAGTGAACATTTTCTTACAAACAGTTAATTTTCTTGTTACCTGATTTTACTCCATAAATTATGAAGTCCTGTAAAAATATAAGCTAATAGCCTATAAGCCTACTTATATACGAAGACACTCTTTGATTAGCCTAGTGACACAGATTATATCTAAATTGGAGCGGATATAACTCACTCACACACATGGAATTCATAGGTCCTATGCCGAACTCATTAAGGGACTCCACTGGTGCTTATCCAACAGAATCTAGTTTATGTCAACCTATAACGTAGCGTATCTCAGACAGATATCCAGTCCCATAACATTCATCTGAAAATTATTCTCCAAGGGTTTCTCAATAAAAAATTGGAAATATTACTAATGTCACTCATTCGGCATAGGACATGGCCAGCCCATCTGAATCTCCTAGACTAACCCTGACAAATTAGGATGGGCCTATCCTAATAATAGCTTATAGACCTAAATTAGTAAAGAGTTTTTCATTATGAAGCTTTCCATTTCTGTATTTCATCACTTATAGGGGCGTATCTATCATATGATATTACAGTAAGTCTATATTACGATTATAATTTATTTTATGAATTTCGTTTTTGCAGCGTTTAGCCTACTTGAAACCAATTATTTTTCCTTAGTTCAATTTCTCCCTATGTTGGTAGGCCTACTATTACGTATCTCACGCTTCCCAGATCATACAGAAATATGAATTTTGAAAGAAACTAATTTTATCTCTTATTGGACTACAAGCAAAACATTAATTTCTCATGTCAATTATTTAAATATGCCGGATCGCAGTGAGAAAATACATTGTGTAGGCATAACTGTAAGTAATTACTGAAGGTCTATAATGTGAAAGCTTAATTGAACACAATTTATGTAATTTCTACTCGTTCTTATTTATATTATTTTAAATTAAAACTATTAGGGCCAATATGAATTAAACCAAGGTAAGTTATCTTAGCCCTATATGATACATTGCCAATTTAAGGGTTAGGACTAGGCCTAACTGTTGATCATATACCTACATACGTTTTTACTCCGCAGAACATGGAGGACCTTCTCGGATGTGATAAGATCAACACGAACATTTAAGATAAGTCACAACATTGATTTATAGGCCTGCATTAACATTAGTTAATGGGAATGGTGTGATGGCCAGTTAGTAAGGTATATTAAGAGAACTGTTCCAGCCTTAAAGGTTTCTAACGACTTTCTTACAGACAATGAAAGACCATGAGAAACTCTCTCGGAATAGACCTAACGTTCCCAGCGGGAATCGAATTAGAGACTTGCGTCCGAGGCACTGGCATTACCTCTAGACCACAGCGGTCGATGCGTGCAAATGCTAAAGAATATATGTCCTACTTATACAGAGTTATCGAAAAAGTTTGCAGCATTTTCAAACAATCATAGCTCTGGAACTATTTGAGATATTAAAAACAAGTATTTTTTGTTAAATTCACCAACTCAATTTTTTTTTCTTACCTTAGAATGTTTTCTATGTGAGCTCAGTTGGTTGCTCTGCAAACATCCAGCCGATAGTCGATTTCGGCCCAACAACGCTGGGTCATCGCGGGCGAGATTGTTGCAACAGCATCGGTGATCCTTTGCCTTAAATGTTGCAGATCTCTGATCGGTTCACTGTACACAATGTTTTTTTTTTACGTAGTCTATCCCCATAAAAAAGTCTAGGGGTGTCGAGTCGGTGCTTCTAGGAGGCCATTGAATAGGACCTGACCTTCAATCCACCGATCAGGGAATCTTGCATGCAGAGCATCTCGAACTTCTTGGGAAAAGGGTGCGGCGCCCCATCTTGTTGAAAGAATAACATTAGCCTACGTTACTTTCTTCTTCAATTTGGCCTACTTGCGGGAAAACGTACTGTTCTAGCACGTCTAAGTAAACATCTCCTGTGATAGTCTGCTCAATAAATAAGAAAAGGCCAATGACCTGATCTTGCATCAAAAACATTGAGGTAAAAAAAATTGTGTACAGTGAACCGATCAGAGATCTGCAATATTTAATGCAAATGATCACCGATGCTGTTGCAACAATCACGCCTGCCATACGCCTGCCATGATCCAGCACTGTTGGGTCGAAAAAGACTATCGTCTGGATGTTTGCAGAGCAACCAACGGAGCACACATAGAAACATTCTAACGTAAGAAAAAAAACACTTTTTGAGTTGGTGAGTTTAACAAAAAAATACTCGTTTTAATATATCAAATAGTTCTTGAGCTGTGATTTTTTTAAATTGCTGCAACCTTTTCGATGACCCTGTATTTCATAATGGTTATTGGCTATAATTGAAAAATACGGGCTTACTACGATTTATTCATTTGATGTGCTTGGCTTAGGCCTATGTGATACAGTAAAGCACAAGTTATGGTTACAAAATTTGTATTCTAGGTCTTTGCAATGCTACAAATGAGTTTCAAAATAACGTAGGTTCGCAAACAAAATACAGAACATTTTACAATTTTGATACACGAAGTAAGAGAAGCATTTAACTGTCTCATAAGTTATTTAAGTCTCTTCTTGTAGCCATATCCTGGAGGAATAATAGCGGAATGGAATTGGAGGAAAGCTTCATCACCTCGCCTTCCTTCCTCCCGCCAAGCAAATTCTCTCAAATGTAAAGTTGTGACCTGATATAACCTGATAAATTCACCACGCAGCTAAGTTTTTATATTTATTTTGCATTTGGCTTATTATCAACGTTTTATACAAAATATCTTCCCCTTACAATTACTAATAAAGGTTAACCCTAAGAATTTAACTATACGATTAGGCTAAATAAATCTCTATTAGTAAGGACTAAGGATTTACATTAAAACTGCTTATGATCAACTTAAAAAGTTGGCGAAGAGATAAATTTGTTAAAGTAGATTACTCTAACGCAGTTTGAAAATGTAGGCCTCTACATATTATAATTATACATTACTTACTTAACATAGTAGCTTGTCGTAGGAAAACCAGAGGAAAACGGCCGGTTGGTAGGGTGAGGTGGGAGAATAACATTATCCATGATTTGAGTGAATTAGATTATACAGGGGATGATTGGAAAACAACGGCTCGGGATAGGGACGTATGGAGAGCTTATGTCTGAGCTGCCATGAACCTATATGTTAGTTAGAGCCAGTGAGTTTGTTATTACTTAGGCCTAATATGTTTTACACTGAAAACATTCAAAAACGTCCTATTATGCTTTATTTATGTGCATAGGCCATTTTCACAGTCCTTACAGAAATTTGAAAACGTTCACATTGAGGCATTTAAGTTAGTAGACTATATTGTGTAGGCCTATAATAAAGGGATAAATTAAAATCTGATAGGCCTATTGAATATTTTCTCAAGTGTTCAACCGGTGCTATATCTATCCATAATTATGTTTTATTAGAAATAATAACAACTAGCCTACTTCATTTTGCAGTTTTATTAATAACAACAATTTGTTGGTGAGGTTGGGATGGCAAGAGTCTTATAGGCCTATTGTCAAGGCATCGAACAATTTTGTTATAGACCTATACTAGGTCCGACAGTTTATGAAGAAATTATTGAGATAAAGGAGTAGGCCTACACTTTTCTCAAGCTTTCGTTTATGAGGCTCTATCATAACGTAGAATTTTAGTGGCAGAGCTTGGTTCCAAGTATGGTTCAAACTTGACCTGCAGTTAGGAAAAGTAGGTCCATTGATAAGACAACAACTGAGCACTTAAGCCCTAATTTATTTTTGGTACTTGTTACATGGAGTCATTGTAAAATAAAACGTCATAGGTAGGCCAAAAATGTTTTAAAAATACTTTTTTTTTTTTTTTTCCAGAAACTAACCGACAAATCAGATTTTCAAAAAAAAATGGAAACAATGGATAGGTGGAATATTCCACAGAGGAATTATGAGTAAAATGTTTTTAGAAAGACGACTATTGTTTTTGTGATAATTTTAATATGATATCGGTCGGACATGGGATACTGGCTAATTGATATCCGCCATGTGCAAGAGACAGCCAAGTCTCTCCTCGCACAGTGATGGATGGTGCTTGTTTGCGAGTCCCCATTATCTTGTCATTTTGACCCGGATCACTTCACAAATATGTGTGAGAATCTGCACCACTGCCATCCACCACCAAGTCACATCTACGCATCACATACAATTTTCTTAACAAGATAAATCTTACTTATAGGCCTATTCGAGGATGAGCACTATGGTGACCAACTGACATTTGTAGTATCATGAACAGGAGCAAAAAAGCTTATATAGACCCATAGGCTATATATAAATTTTGCACAGAGGCCTTTTTTTTATTCAGGCTTGCGGTTCTTTTACGAGCATGTAAATCTTTAGACTCGCACCCACGGCTTAAAGTCCCTCCCCGAGGATTTGCTCCTTCCATCCTTAAAAAAAAGTCCATAGACTCCAGCTGGATTTGAACCCGCAACACTCGGGACCAGACGCAAGGAATATAACCACTAGTCCACCGTGGGTCCCGCGCCGTAGCCGAGTAGCGCAGAGCTTCGGGACTTGCGCTGATTCGAGTCTCCATGGGGAAGAAATTTTCTCATGGTATTTCGGCCAGTATGGGACCGGTGCCCACCCAGTATCGTGAGGCATTTGGGTAGCTACAATAAGTAGCGGCTCCAGGTTGAGAAAACCAGATATAACAGCTAGGGGACTCGACATGGTCACCACATGTCACCCCTACACTGGCTGAAGATCTGCGTCTGTGATTGGCACATGTGGATGTGAGGCCAGCAGCCGTTTGTTAGGCTAACGGCCTTCTACAGTCCACCGTGGCCGACATAATAATAATATAGGCCTATAGCCTAATAATATTAATGCCTACTTACATATTTCTCTCCGAGACCAGCCTCAGTGGTCAGGATTACTGACTACTGTTCATGAGGGTCCTAGGTTCGATTCCCGGAATTAGAAATTTTTCCTTAAATTTTGCCCATGGTCTGGAATTTAGGTTAAGTTTAGGTTAAGAACTTTCCTGGCGCTTCATCATCATTTATCACCCATCATATCATCGAGGTAGGCCTAACGTAACTCCGCCTTCCAGGTGCCCTAAGAAATGGATTACAATTCCGTCAATGCCAGGGTAGAAAGCCAGAAATGTCATAATAGACAAAAAAAAAATCCATCAGACGATATTTTTAGCTTGTTCGTGATGGAGGGGTTTCGAGAGCCAATGCCAATATCCGCATGGCCATGACCTCCGGGTTCGATAGTGTCAGTGAGCTAGTCAGTCAGTTAGCTTTTTTATTTATAAATCTAATCTAGTGTTATGACAAAATCACAAGTTTCTCTCTTGAGAACAGTGGTCGGCACGTGCACCTGTATGACATGATCTGAATTGCGTGTTGAGCAATTAATCAAATCAAATTGCATTTGCTATCAAAATCGTATTATGCTAATTCCTTAACACCGAAACAGTGTAAATCACGTAACGTTAATAATTTAATGGGTAAACATGACTTTATTTTGACCCCATCGGCTATACTCTGAGCTTCCGCAGGTTACAAAGCTATCTGCGATAGTGAAAATGTAATAACTAAGCCGGTCTATCATCCATCAACATCGTTATTACAGAAAGCCTATACATCACTTAATGGAACATAGGCTAAAGGTTCATACAGGCGTAGATGCTACCTGCATTCACACATTAATGGAAGCAAAGAAAATAAGACAAGAAATATAATTATTTGCTTTATTTCTTTACATCACATTAATCAATGCACGTCATATCGTGATTTAGGACTTTGCTGTGGGTTATGGCTACTAGGCCTATAGTGTTTGTGAAGTTCGGCGTTCTCTCTGATATCTGATCTTCGTGTCTATATGTCTATATTGGGCACGGATGCTGATACTTTGTGTTAGTAAGCTTATTAGCGAATTCGAAAGGGTTGTAGTTATTGCGGTTGTTCTCTTGAAAACAATTTTAAACATGTTTAGAAATCTTCATCGATCCTACTTATTGGACAACAAAACTGACCATGAGAAATTATATAGCTATAAATTTTATAGGCATATAAAGCTAGGCCTATAGCCTAGCTACATATGCCTAAATGGGGGCACACCTTACCGTGGTTGATTATGTAAATACTGTAATTTATAAATCGGAAGGCAGGGGTTCGAAACCCGGTCGGGTCAGTATTCTTAACTGGCCTAAACTCTCCGGCGGCACCATGACCCTGGGATCGATGCAGCATCGAATTAAAATGAGCACCAGGCGTATATTTTGCCGCCAGAATTCGTGCAAGAAGATCTTCCTCCGACTTTACGGCCGTATTACAACCCCTAGAAGTCTATAATAGGCCTACTTATTCTGAATTAGCCTGTATATCTTCCTAATTCGTTTACCTATTAGGCCTACTAATTTTAATGCCAACCCTATAGCCTACAGATTAATCCGTTCATCCGTTCACTCAAGGAAAAAAGAAAAAATGTAGGCCTACATGGGTCGAAGACATGACTTTCAAGTTTAGACGCGAGAATTTGAACACTATCGAGCTAGTCACATCTTAAGTTTCCAAAAAGAAATGGGATAACTAAAGTAAAAGAGGGAAAATGTCTCTTCTCCCTTTGCTCATAAATTAGGACAATTCTGGTAAACCCATTTCTCCCTCGCTTTCCTCCACAGAGAGGGGATGAGGACTGTAGCTTACTGTACTTCTCAGAGAATACGGTTCTTCATGGCAATAATATATTCTTTCATGGGAAAAATAAATAAAAACTATGTCTACATTAATGCACGAAGTTCATTTCAGGCTGAAATATATTTGTTTTTACTTTCCCTTGGTTTAGTACAAACATCAGTATTGAAATATATATCCATATTATGACGTAGGCCTTTCCTCAATATTGCGGTGATGGTGTGAGGTGATGTCTGGGACATTTTTAATTACACACGGTGCAGTCAAAGTCATATACTGGGGCTCTGTGAAAAGAGTGTGGATAGCGCGAAGGGAGGGGGTTATCGTGGTTTTATGAGATCCATGCCATGACAACCAACGCAGATTCCATCATAATACCTCTTCTGTGATAAATACACACGTTTCGAGTAAAAGTGTGTTAAATTTTTTTAGGGAAAGCGATTTTAAAATAGTGTTTCGTTTTCTGCGTATTTCCATCTTAAAGATAGGTCTGCAAGTGAAAATTACACTGTCTAGTTCTCATATTTAAGATTCTACTTACGTACCTCAACTCCCAATTATTTAGCCTCTCGTTTCTGGTATCCATAATACAAACACATGATCACAACATAATGTCTTACATAATAAACAGCAACAAAGGACGTCCCATTCACTCCACGTCATATAGGCCTACTATCTCGACTTTTCGCAACTAGAATTCCCTACCACAGGAAATCAGAGGCTGCCGGACGTTAGCATCTTTTAAAATAAAAATGAATTTTATATTTCCTCTAACCTTGGCTTGATCATTACACCGTCTAAGATACAATGACTAATTCGCATTTAATTTATTATAATATTTCTATGCCCACCGCTGTGGTCTCGAGGTAGTGTGCTGCCTTGTCACGCAGAGGGCCCGGGATCGATCCCCGGTCGGGACAGTTTCCTAGGTGAGGTTTTTATCGGAGTTTTTCCTCGCCTGTAAGACAAATGTCAGGAAACTTTAAGGCCCAAACTGTCTCCGAACATCATATGGCCGTCGCAATCATCATCATTCATATTCATCTTAGATTAAACTTAGGATTAAGGACTCTCCTGGCGCACCGCCATCATCACTACCCATCATATCATCGGGGCAACGTAACTTCGCCTTCCAGGCGCCCCAACCTCAGAAGTGGGTTACATTGGCGTAAGCCAATGCCAGGAGAGAACACCAAAAATGTCCAATAAAAAAAGGACAACCTGGGGCATTAAAAACATATTTTTATTATTAGATCTATTATTATTATTATTATTATTATCATTATTTTAATATATTTATAGTATAAATTGTTGTTTGTACATTAAATTTACACGGCAACTTGTAGCATTAGTAATTCCTAGAATTAGTTTGGTTACTGTTTGGGACCACACAATAAGCTTTAGTATACTGTGGTTAACGGTAACTCAAGGGTTGGAAGGTACAGGTACCTAGCGAAGCGAAACTAATGTTTATCATAAAAGTATAAATTTGATTGACGTGTTGAATATGTTCAAATTGCAAAACAATACATTTTGTTAAAAGGAATACTGGAGCCAATTTAAAACTTCCTTGGAAAATTAATATCAAAGGCCAAGAAATTTTATTGTTAACACAGTGTGGTTAGTCGCTCTCATACGATCACACAGTGTGGTTAATATCTCTCACACACACACACACACACACACACACACACACACAACACACACCACACACACACACACACACACACACACACACACACACACACACACACACACACACAGTGTGTTGCTAGTTTATCATAGTACAAGTATTCAGAGGAGCCTATTGCTCCTATATTATATTATTATTATTATTATTATTAATTTGTTGTGAATATTGTGTTGTTTCATAAGAGGATAACAAATTAAACTGTTTTTAATTAATTATACAACTCATTGTTACTTATCATCGAATTCCTTATCTTCACACCAGTAGAACCAGAAAGAAGCTTAATCTAAAAACACGCCCTGTAGAGACACTCGTGCTTTTTCCGGCTGCAAACTCTTAATGTCTTTTTAACTCTTAAATTAGCATTGTACATAGATAACCTGTACTGTAAACATATAGCCTATTGTAAAGCCTATTACCGTAGTGCTGGTTGAATGGAAGAGAAGACCTTATGACCTTAACTCTGCCAAAATAAATTAAACATTATTATTATTATTATTATTATTATTATTATTATTATTATTATTATTATTATTATTATTATTATAATAATATTATTATTATTATTCAATTAACGCATGGAAAAATATGACGAAAATTGTTTTGTGACTATTCTAAAATAGGCTAATATTTATTTAGTGAAGGTGATAAAAGCTTCAAGAATAGACCTAAGATGGCTGGGTCACCTTTTCAGAGAGAAGGAATCAGATACACGCCGTAAAGTAACCTTAAGTAAAATGTATGGCAAGCGTAAAAGTGGAACACCTCCCATCAGATCGATGGACAATGTGGAACAAGATCTAAGATAATGGGAGTGAATGGATGGAGAAAGAAGGCAGAAAGAGAATGGAGACGTATTGCTGGGACGGTCAAGGCCTATGACAGGCTGTAACACCTATAATGATTATTATTATGTATTAAATATTCAATTGTTTGAACCCTATTTCGCCAGAACTGCACGTTAGAGTTGCAATAATAATAATAATAATAATAATAATAATATAATAATAATAATAATAACAATAATAACAATAATAATAATAACATATAATAATAACAATAATAATAATAATAATAATAATAATAATGGTTTATTTTACCCGATGGAGTTAAGACCATAATATCTTTTCCGCTTTACCAGGATTAAATTATACATATATTAGGCTAACAATTGAGGATTGAATGGAATATGGGCACAATTAAAAAATATATGTTTTGACATAGGCTACTAGCAATTGAAATAGGCCTATAAGTAAATGCATAACACTGACGTTTATTTTAACTGGTATATGTGAGTAACTTATGTTAATGTTTGATATGTCAGATATATAAAACATTTTATTTATGTAAATATGTTTAAATAATAGGTAAGGGAGATACAGCTGTTAAAAATAGTCATATAATTACCCTTCTTCCATTCAATGGCATTTCTGGTAGGAAAAGAGCCAAATTGACACACATCTTTTACATGTAGCTATTTCAACAAACAGAAAACTTAGAGCATAGAGCATAATCATGTTGAATAGAGATATTTTTTGTGTTAATTCCTCAGTTCAAAATACTATTATACAGCTATGATATGAAATCAACGTTTATATAAAGCTGGTATTTTAAATGAAACTTAATTTGTTGATAATAATGAAAAAAAACAAATATAGAACAAAATGAACACTTGTAGACTACTAGCCTATACCTTGATAAAAAAAACATTAATTTGCTTCATGAGACTTGGCAAATACTTCTTCAAAGTAAGCCTTGTGCACATCAGTCATGAATATGTAGGTTTCACAGGATTTCGTGAGACATGAGATATTTCTAAATCAATTGCATGCTGTGGCCTCTTGCCAAAGGAATATGGACGGTGGGGACTCATGAAACTCTCAGATGCAGAGACGATGCCTGTTGAAGAATACTGTAGTCTTGTGTATGCCTGAATTTTGAAATCTATCTCCGTAGATGAGGTTTCTTATTCTTGAAAAGTGTCTTCACTGTCACTAAACAATTCTGATTCAATCATCATTTGCACTATGAACTGTTAGAATTCTACAAATTTTCAAACAGTACAAAATACATAGATGTCAACATTATTTTTGTCTCATTAGTACCAATAGTTGTACTTAATGCAGTTTTTTATCGTGTTTTTCAAATATGTATCGCGAATTTCTCAATCACCCACAGTTTTTTTATTTCAATTTCAATTAATGGATTTAAATAATTATTTTTTAATAAACGTTTTTTCGTCCATTTGTCCATTTGGCGCAGTGAGCGATGAGCACGGGGAACACTTTCATCAGAGATTTCAGCTATGGAAAAGAGATATCAAGGCAAATGGAATCCTAATATGCTGGCCGATTATTGTTAGACCATCAAGAGGGATGCTCCACTGGAGAAATATAGCAGAAAATCGTCATTTCTTACTTTCTAGGTGAGTCCGAATGTTCGAATATTGTGTAGTTACGAATGTAGAAAATATTAAGTGTTTGAAATTATAAATGCCTGTCTCTCGGTAACCTTGCGTGATGGAGAAAAACCGATATCATATTTGAATTCAGGAGGAAAAATACTATCAGAATCACATATTTTTCTTTCTGAGACAAAAAAAAAAGTTTATTTTTTGTTGCTCTGTGTAAACTTATAAACAGCAACTTCGAGTAGCCTAATACCTATACAATCAGCTGCTGAACCTACTGCAATCGAGATATCGAAATGAAACTTTTCAGACTGACCAACTACAAAACTTTATTAACAATACAAATAGGCATAGGCCAAGAATGCACTGAATGGAAAAATGGCAAAACATGAGTTATGTCGATTCAACGCCTCAATTATCTACAACTTTATTAACAATACAAATAGGCATAGGCTACACAATACAGGCTACAGATAACAAGGAAAGAAAAAAATAATAACTTATAATTTGATAAAATAATTGGCTTTATAAAGAAAGAATTATTTAGTGTGCTTTTTTAAAACTATTTTTGAGTGGAGCAGTTCTTCATATAAGAGCGGAGGCAATTCCAGAATCGGGTAGCTGAAACAGGGAAGGGCAAGGAATAGCGAGATGTTCGACAGCTAGAATTTATTTTATTCTCGATCTATGTTTTGGTGGGAAGGTAGTGGTTGGAAGCGAGTAGAAATATAAAGGGATATGAGAATGACAGAGTGTTATATAAGAAGCAGAGGCAATGTATTGTCTTCCAATCGGAGCCAAGACAACGTATCAAATGCTGGAGTTAGGTGATCTGATTTACGAAGGCTGCATATATGTTATAACATGCACAAGCATTATGAACTCGTTGCAATCTTTGTCCGAATGTGATACTCTTGTCGGTTAAGAGTAAGTCACAATAGCCTAATCGAAATGCAATATGGTAAAAGTTGAGAAAAACACTTTTTTTTTCGATGGAGGAAGGCAATTTTTCAATCGTTTTAGGGAATGAAAGATCGAATGATGATGATGATGATGATGAACTTGACATCTAAGATTTTGGTCCAAATGTCCACCGAGATTTTCACGGAAGATTTAAATGGAATATCAATTTTATTTACCTATATTACAGAAACTATCCGTGAATAATCAATTTTTTTTAATTGACCTTGATAACCGATAACGGTAGCTTGCGACTTCTCAGGGTTTATAATAAGGTATGTTCCTTTCCTCCACATTCATATGGAGTCAAGGTTATCATTACGTTGTTTAATTGCAACCGTTTATCAGTTTTGATCTAGTACATATGCATATAGACTATAGCATATATAGGGATGGTTGTATTTGCAAAGTTAGTCAGTAGTGACGTTAATGTAGGCCTAGGCCTATATAAAAATATACTAATTGGATATAATACTGATCCTTGGTAATTCACACTCTACTGACCTCCATAAAGGAAAACGATCGCCTACAATAACCACTGTTGTCTGCCAGTGAGGTAGAAGTGCAACCACTGAATCGGATTTTCAGAAAAAAATTCAGAGACTTAAATTTTGTCAGTAAAACGTTTGCACGAACCGTGTCAAAAGCTCTGGAAAAGTCGACTAGAGTTAGAATAGTTAATTTACTCGACGACCTGAAGAGTGTCCTTAGTAATGTTAAGTAATGCAGATGTCGTGCTGTAACCAGCCTGGAATACTAATTGATAAGTATCAAGAAGTTCGTGGCCATTTAGATAGTCGGCAAGTTTCTTACCAGTGCTTTTGGTAAGGTAGGTGATATGCTGATAGATCTGTAGTGTTGAGAGGAAGAGGGTGTATTTATTTTGGAGATAGGACGTACATATAATGCTTTCTTCAATATGGTAGGGTATGATGTAGTCATAATAAAAGCATTAAATATATGGCTCAAAGTTGGCAAAATAATGTCCCAAGATTTTGTTAATAAGAGTAATACTGCTACAGTCTGCAACTATTGCCGTTAGATTTAATTTCCCGCAATGCTTTCATTACGTCGATCAGTATTTATGTAATTGTTCTACAAGTTATATTATATGGATGCGAAACATGGACTCTTACTTTAAGGGAGGAAAGGGGATGACGAGTATTTGAGAATAAAGTTCTTAGGAAAATTTTTGGACCAAAGAGAGATGAACAGACAGGTGAATGGAGAATACTTCATAACTGTGAACTACATGATCTTTATATAATAAGAACAGTTAAGACTCGTAGACTGCGATAGGCAGGACATGTGGCACGAATGGGGAATGAAAGACATGCATGGAAGCTTCTTGTAGGAAAACCAAAGGGGAAACGTCCAGTTGATAGACCAAGAAGGGGGTGGGAGAATAACATTAAATTTGATTTGACGGAAGTAGATTATACAGACAATGATTGGAAAGCATTAGCTCAGAGTAGGGATGTATGGAGAGCTTATGTCCGCGCCATGAACCTACGGGTTCGATAGTGCCAATGATTAAGTAAGTGTTTATGTAAGAAAAGAAAAAATGTCATCTGTTGTGACATCCTTGGTTTCACACTGTAATGTAAGCATACAATACATTTATAGAATTGAATCATTATACAGTAGGCCTTCATTAAAACTAACTCACAGGTACTATCTAACATATTGCGGATACAAGTTTTCCATATATTACTATCCTATCATGAGTTAATGTTTTCCAATCATTCGTTGTATAATTCATCTTTCTCAAACCATGGTAAATGTTAGATACATTACACAGGTTATTGGTATAACTTATTTGAATCAAAAAGCAATATAAAATTCACGTCCAACGAAATTGGATTTCAAAATTTTGGATTGCGTATTAAATACTTAGAGGGTAATATCAAGTAAAAATATTGGAAATATCGAACACACTATGGAAGGATTAAATTTTTAACCAGCTAATTATTTCCCGATAAAGCAATGATTATTCCATTAATAAACTCCACGGTGTACAATAATACTATGAGGTTAACAACATTGCATCTTTTCCAGCAGACAATAAACGTCAAATTTCTGTAACTAATGTTCCAGGCTGCACATCGTCTATTAAACCCTAATATACATTCACGGCAACAATTTTATCGAAAATCAATACACTATATAAAGCTGTGTTGTATATAGGTCAATAATTATGTTACACAATAGCGATCTAAGGGACATATATTTTGATAGAAGTCTACTTTGTATCTGCACGGTTATGCCGGTGTTAACGATTTCATGTGCAAGTTTTCAATTGAGATTAACTGCGCTCCATCTAACAACAAAATACCAACCGATTCGTGTAAAACTGCTGAAAGTGAGAGTAGAAATGATAGATGGAGAAGGATTAAGAGACTGTACTAATGCACTAGGCGAAAGCAGTTGGAGCAAATATTGTGCTGTTAGCAATTATTATCTCTTTACTAGGCTATGGTTAGCTGTTTGTTAAAATAGGCCTATAAGAAATTGCTCGCGGAGTAATAGCCTATTACAGCGTGTTCGGTATAGTCCATACTTCGCATTTCAGCAATTCTGATTCGAATTTCGGCAGGGAAGGGGATTTTACATTTCTGCCTTGAATCTGCGCATGTTTATCTTGGGATGTAGGCCTACTGCCCTACGCTGTCTTCAGTGATGGTCCGTGTTGCTGTAATCCAGACATTCCGCTAACTACAGATCCAGTGAGAAGAAAAAACTTTTTTCCCTAATGCCACCAGGTTGTCTTTTATGACATTTCTGGCTTTTTTACCTGGCATTGGCGGAATTGTAATCCATTCTTAGGTTGGGGTCACCTGGAAGGCGGAGTTACGTTAGCCCGATTATATGATGGGTGATAAATGATAATGAAGCTCCAGGAGATTCTTAACCTAAACTTATCTAAATTCCAGACCATGAGAAACCACAGGAATAATTCCCTTTAAGAAAAAATGCCCATGGACCGACCGGGAATCGAATCCGGGACCTCATGAACAATAGTAGAAAAACTTACTAACTTTATAGTTCAAAGTTGTTGCTCTCTACCTAAAGACATACTCAAGAGTATTTCACATTAAAATCATATGAGGTGAAAAAAAGGGTAAATAATGAAGAAAGAATTATAAAGATAGCGAAACAAATAAAGGACCAATATGTAGCTATACGAGATAAAATTTTCGTTACATTTCACCAAACACATAAAAGTTCGACTTCCAGGCGGTTTTGCTAGATGATATTCTAGGGAGTGTCCTTTAAAAGTAGGCCTAAGTTAAATGCTATTTCAAAAGAATTTCAATAGAGCATTAAAGGAGGGAAGGTTATGCGACAGGTTGTATCGATAGGCTCTTCAGCATAGTCCACAGTTTATAGATCAAGCGTGAACTGGAAGAACACACTTATTTCCATGTAGGATAGTGGCGTACATTTAATAAATAATGTGCACAGTTGCATGAAAAAGAATATATAGGCCTACACTATTATGTAACCCTTAGACAAAAAAAATGAGCCATCTCTTGATTCTATCAACCGATCGGAGAACTTAGTGAGCACTCGCAGAAGCCTTATTCACATTACACGTTTTCAGTAATTGTACTGTGTTGTTTGCTAGTTAACGCAGTGCACACTCAAGTAACATAAAAGAGAGAGCTTACCTTTGTGTGTGTCCGTGGTCGCGAGGTTTAACACACAACATCTGCGTTCGTAACCTCACGGGTTCGATTCCTGTTCTACTTTTATTTTACTGAATGTTAGGATAGCATTTCGCCTGTAATATAGTTTCATATTTAATTTTATATTTGAGTTTTATGGCTTTAATGCACACACAAAACACACAAATGAAAACCTTCTAATAATTAAATGAAGAAATAAAATAATCTTCTAAAATGAAAACTTTAACAAAATTAATATCGGGTGTATGAACCCTCAGCATCTATACACCGCCCTCAATCTGCGGGGCATTGATGCAATCAAATTTCTACAGTCACGTGGACTTTCGGCTAAAGCATCCCAGAAGTCCTGAATTTGTGCCCATAGGCCATCTTTCGTGCATCTGCAGGACAATTAGAGTTCATTATAAACAAACTTGTTAGAGGTTGTTGCTTTTGCGCAGAACGTGTGCTCATCAGTCTATTAAAATCAATACATTGACATCACCTAGAACAAACCCTGAATGTGTTAAATTAATTGTTACAATAACGACATTAACAATGATTTAGTTCAATTGTCAAAATAAAATGTATTTAATTCATGAAACATTTTAATACAAATAGGCCTATCACGAAAAAAAATTACATAATTGAGGACGCGAACCTGCGACCTCATTAAGAGAAACAGTGACTGCATGCTTTACCGCTGACCTGACAGGGCACGTAGGAGTATCTTCACTTAGTTCATGCCACATAACGCAGTAGCTCAGGGCTGCACAATTATGACTAGTTTACTAGTGTGAACCCAGCGCTGTGTCGAGTAGGACTTAGAAGAAATATGCGTTCAAGAGACGACTAATTTTGTCTAAAGGTGTACATACAGCCACACTATATTAGTCTATAGGATAATATATAGGTAAAAAGCTAAAGGGATCCCACTACAGGCCTCATGAGCCCTTGGGGTGGTAGAAGGTTAAGGCTCCCACTTTTTTTAGACAATCGGCACTTGATGTCAGACGGGTTGTCAGCACTGCGTGACGGCCGCATTTGCCCCAAGAACAAGCTTCTGGTACTCATTTCCCTTAGAGGCTGAGTCGACCCCTGGGCCAAGGTGCCGCCACCGGGACTCGAACCCTCGACCTTCCGGCTTGTAGCGCAGTGCCTTAACTACTACGCTACGGCGTGCCCCCCTCCCTATTGAAACTATGTAGAGTATAGTAATGTTTAAGTATTTAATAGCCTAAGTAATAATTATATATAAAAAAAATCAATTTTATAAAAAATTGAATGTTTGATGTAACGACGAAGTTTCATAACCAAAGCTACTTTATGTTAATTTTATTCCTTCAACTGTTGGTCTACTACCTTCAGTGGAATTTTATAGAATATTTGATTTTAAATAGGCCTATATCTTAATTCTTCTCTGTATTTCCAGTCACCATCCTGCAGCCACCTATCCTTTATAAAATTCACAATTCTTTCTATCCATATTTTCTTAGGTCTCCCTCTTCTTTTCATCCGATTTGGAATCCTCTCCAAACTCCTAACTGGCAATCTATCTTCATTCATCCCATTCTAGTGTCAAAACCATTGTAATAGTTTATTTACCACATCAAAACTTAATATTGGGCATAGGAAGGTGCAGGCCTATACGTTTTAATATCTGTTACAATAATAAATAGGCATCTATATCTTAATTATTTTTATTGCAATTTCATTCACTCGAACATATTGGGTCATATTACATCTAGGATCAGTATCAGTAGGCTGTGCATTTCTATTAGGGTCTATTGTAAGCATTCGTGTGTCTAGTACAAATTCACTGATACGCCATATTGATATTTAATGTGTTATGAAATTATTAAAGCGAAATGTTAAATGTTAATTAAATAGACCTATTCCAACCTTGCATTTGTCTTGACGTTTGAGGAAAATCAATCACATAAATGAAATCTTCTTGAGGTGTATTAGTCCAGTCTCTGAAGCATGATAAGCTCACAGAGATGTGATGCCTATGCAAGGGACAGATGAATCTGACTAACGGACAAAACGAACTGACTATTCTGAGAGGAGAGGGGGGGGGGGACGCATGTCGAATTCAACTTAATTGAAGTTGACGGTGGAACGAAACGACAAGGACGAGTGTATGCCTCGGGGATTTCCCGTCCCGTTTCACACAATTTCAAGTCTGTGCTCCGTGCACCTCACTTGAAGGCGCATTAAATACAGAAAAGCTGTGCCTGTCCACGCATTCTGGTATCACAAATAGATAGGAGGTAATGGAACTTTCTATTAATAACATGGAAGCATTTATAACGATTTGGCCAAAATACCTTTTGTTCGCAGATGGATACCATGTTAATGTTTTTGGACAGAATTCTTAGTGTCTATCAACAATTCTAGGCATTATTGTTTTAAATGAGGAAAGATCGATTCAATATTACTTTGTGGATATAGTTTGAACTTACACGCATTCATTATTTTGTCAATATCGCTTCGTTTATGCCTACCTGAGTGGTCTAAGGCAGAACTATGGGACATGCGGTGATTCGAACCGCAGGGGAGAAGAAATTCTCATGCACTTTCCACCAATATAGGGCCGATGATCACCCACCAACGTGAGGAATTTGGGTACCTACTATACATAGCGCTTGTATGTTGGGAAAACCAGCTATAACTGCTGGGAAACCGGATATTCTGACCATATCACCCAGCACTGGCTGGATGGTCATCCAAATCTGTACATGGTACATTTGGATGTGAAGCCAGCATGCGGATGGTAGTTCGGTGGCTTCCTAAGTCAATCGCGCCATGACGTTAAATCGTTATGAAATTATTGTTTCAAACTTCCTTAAAATATGCCAGAAATATTTGGCAGGTGCAAGGACGCTATTTTCAACATTATCTGTAACAAAGGTAGGTGACAATTCTAGTTGCAATTGAGATTGAGAAATCCGGTCGCTTACATTTAGAGGTTATGTACATGAGACTTTGTCGGCGGCTGATTGGCAAAACAATGATGACACTGTATTAAACTATAGCTTCGCAGCGAGCAAAATGCAGCTACATTGCTCATGCTGCTAGAATCCTATGACATAATCTTCTCCTTCCAGTCAAATTTTGCTGGGATTTCCAGTAATCACGTGATTTACCTCTAATGTTTAGAGGGATTCAATTCCACCACCACCGTAGTAATTGGTCATTACTAATTCATTCAGTGAATATTAAGTTACTGTACAGAGTATAGATGATGCCATGTAGGCCTACATACTGTTTACCAATCACAACAAAATAAACTGTTGTTCAGTGATCGCAGGAAAAGCTTTATTTTCGATAGTTTACGCATGCACTTAATTATAAATTGTAACAGTTGACGTTCATTTGTTTCGCTCAAGAATGATTAAAACAAGTAACTTACTTCTATATTAATGCAAGTATACGTATCCGGTGTGTCCCAGCGGATACTCTACACCTTGGATCTGACGTCAAGAAACAACGACGTCAACTCCATGTGCACATAACTAAAAGGTAAGAGGGCTAAAAATGAATGTCTTAGTTATTACTTGTTGTAGGATGAATACTAATCGAATGCCTAAAATGGTTTTATACTCCAAACTGGATAGCAAGAGAAGGATTGATAGACCTAGGTTGAGATGGTTGGATGGTGTAGCAGCAAGATCTAAAACAGGCTGGAATCAAGAAATGGAAATCAAAAGCAATCGAAGTGAATGGATGGCTGTTGAAAGGGAGGTATGTGGATGAAATGTCTGAAGAGGTCAAAGTGGGCTGTGCTTTTATTATATATAAAGATGGTGTAGAAATGTTATCTTCCCAGTTCAAGCTTTCGGCACAACGCTCAATTTTTAAAGCAGAATTATTTGCTACAAAAGAGGCTATTAAATGGTGCTCAAATATACAACAAAGTGTTTGTATAATAAGTGACTCCAAATCAGCTCTACTAACTATTACTGACAAATTTAATTTGGACCTTATTGCCTGCAAAATAAGAAATTTGCTTCAGAAATATTCAGCACACTGTTTGTCCTGGATTCGAGGGCACTCTGGAGATACCGGGAATGAACGAGCAGACAGTCTGGCAAAGTCAGCTGCCAGTTCAAACTTACCAATTAGTTATGACTTGTGTCCTCTTACTTACATAAAGTGGAAAATCAAAGAGTATATTTTGGTGAATGGGATATATTACGGCAAAATACTAACAATGGTATCACAATTCGATAATTTTTTCCCAACAATCTATGACACATTTAAATGCCCAAATATAGTTCCCAGCTTCATATTAACTCAATATTTAACCGGCCATGGAACATTTCAGACATATTTACACAAATTTAAAATATCAAATTCAAATTGTAAATGTGGAGAAGATATTCAAACAGTCAAACATATTATATTTAATTGTCCAATGTTGTGGTTTGAACGTTATAAACTTGAAACACATTTGAATTTTAATGAAAAAATTTATTCCAGTCCTCTTTGTCATATTCTTAACGACAAAAAATGTTATAATTACTTCTTCTCTTTTGTAAATAGTGTTTATTTTCAACTATAATTTAATTTTACTGTGTTCACCTTTGTTAAAATATTCTTATATAATTGTCTTTTGTTCTACTGTTTTATGTTAGTTTACTTGTTAATGTTACATAAATACAACCCTTATATACCGTAAGGTAAAAAAAAAAGGTTTTAATCTTTGGATAGGGCCTACAATAAAAAAAGGAGGTAAAGTCAGACTAGAAGGACCGTAGCATCAACGAAGAAGAAGAAGAAGAAGAAGAAGAAATTACGTTGCATCGTTTTGGTGGTGATACCAGCTCCAGTTCAAGTGATACGAGAATTGACACTGATTGCCCCACCGTTCTGCGTAATGAGAGATCTACAGCCTTTGAAAAAATTGATGGCGCAACTCTTGATGATGGAAAGTTGAAGATTTGAAGAGCGATTCATACCAGAAGTTATGTGTACTGTCTCCTTTGAGTTCAAATCGGGCGGCGTAAGTCTTTTTCTTCATGCAGTATTCGTACTGTTCGCTTCAGTGGAGCAATCGGTAAGATGTCTCTTGCGACCACACGGGCCCAGGTTCGATCCTGGTTAGGAAGATTATTTTTTAATAACGTCGTTAAATTTCATAATGTCTACACGTTATCAGACTTCGTTATATATATATATATATATATATATATATGTGTGTGTGTATAGGCCTATATATATATATATATATATATATATGTTATAATTAAATGTTTAACATTGAGCAATGCAAGCTTAATATGGAATGATAAGAAAAATATATGCCTGGACGGGATTCGAACCCGGATCTCTGAGTCTGTACCTCAGCATGATATCCATTACACTACAGGCGAATCCAATTCAAACACTTATTTTTCTTATATATGTATTATACTCTCCATTATTACTAGATGTCGCGAGAACTCGGTAAAAATATTCTCTTTAATTTGCTTACTTGATATAGTCAGCTGCTAGATGGCGGTGAAGACCGAGTTCTCGCGACATCTAGTAATAATGGAGAGTATAATACATATATAAGAAAAATAAGTGTTTGAATTGGATTCGCCTGGTAGTGTAATGGATATCACGCTGAGGTACAGACTCAGAGATCCGGGTTCGAATCCCGTCCAGGCATTTATTTTTCTTATCATTCCATATATATATATATATATATATATTTGAAAATAAATTCATTAAAGGAAAGAGGTCATGTATATAAAATGAATATCGATTGTAAACATCTCATTTCTTCGTTTACAAAATTCACAAATCCACAACTAGGCTTAATGGAAAAAGAGTCTGATTATTTAAACTAAGTCAAGTTAATATCTGATTTCAATAGACTAGTAAGTCCTGGAGTTCTGTATCGCTTCATACAGACTGTTTCTAGCAGGGACGGTTGTGGTCTAGTGGAGCGAAGGTCTATTTCTATGCATGATATCGCGTGTTCGATCTCGCTGTTTTGCTTCTTTTCTCTCTATCTCTCTCGTCCTCATTTTAATTAATTTTGTTTTTTTTTTATTTGTTTTGCTTTGCTTTATTTATAGCATTTACCGGACTAATTATTTACGCAAAATTATTTTCCTTGCACAACATACAATGAAATAGAACGGCTGTTAGTTTCTCAAATAGTTGTGTACTTGTGAAACAAGTAGCTGACTTCTGATCATGCGCAGCGGTTTCGTTCTGGGACTTAAAAATTATCTGTGCGCCATAAATTATTTCAAAGGCTGTACATTCTAGGTAAGACTGTATTAACAATGCATTTTGTTCGCTGCCAAGCTATAGTTACTAGCGAATTCTAGTGGTTGTAATAGGAATGTGACCCGATATATAAAATAACCTGCAAATACTTGGTGCTTATACTAGGAATGTAGGATATTTACTTGATTAAAAATTGTGCTGGCCCATTCGTACTAAAGGAATTCTATTAAAGAAAATCCTTTAACAGGCGCGTCAAACATGACATGCGCATATTGATCACGTCGCGAATGTATGGAAGTACTTTTTAAGCTCAGTGAATTGTTATTAGAGATGGAACGACTATCTGCTGTAGGAACTTGGTACAAAGATTGGCTTCGTCGCAAGTGTAAGCTATACTACGTACGCAATGTATATGCAAATGTGAAGGGAGGGGAGATGAGAATAACTCGGTAATGCAGTATCCTGCGTGGAAATGGTTCCAGTCATAAAATGAACGCCTGCAAAATTGACAAGGCAGCTGATGTGCCTATTTCTGCGTGTTTCTCTCATAAAAACAGCAGACTATTTGAACTTCCTCACTTCAGAACTTACTTGCTGCACTTTATTCAACGTGTCAAAGAATACATGCCAGTATAATATCATGTATTATTATATACATAAAAATATTGACATTGGTCGCTTATTGAACGTGCTTTTTTCTCTTGAAAAGAGGGACTTTTTTATTTTGTTATAGCTCATTTTAGAGATGTAGGCCTACTCATTTCGAATATTGATTTAACTTAATATGCAATTTTATAAAAATTATAATACATTAAAGAAGACCAACTATTGATTTAATTTCAAAGTTCTCATGTTATAATTAATTTTATTTACTTATTTGTTTATTTATTTAAAAATATTTAATTTTATAATGTATGTAAACGTGCCTAGATATATAGCATTCTTAATGTTAACGATTATAGTCCACCGCTGTGGTCTCAATATAGCGTGCTGCCTTGTCACGCAGCGGGCCGGGTTCGATCCCCGGTCGGGACAGTTTTTCTGGGTGATTTTTTTATCGGGGTTTTTCCTCGCCTGTAAGACAAATGTCAGGAAAACTTTAAGTCGCAAACGGTCCCCGAAATCATATGGTCATCGCAATCATCATAATTCATATTCATCTACACCCATCGGGGCAACGTAACCCGCCTTCCAGGCGCCCCAACCTCAGAAGTGGGTTACAAGTACGCCATGCCAGGAGAGAACATCAGGAATGTCGAAAGACAACCTGGGGCATTAGCAAAAAAAAAGTTTTCTATGGCTTACTGTCTATTTATATTACATTTATTTTGTACACTATATTTATATGGTCTACAGCCTATTTATATTTATTTATTTATTTTATACAGTCTAATCATTTACATATTTATGCTGTTTAATCGTCAACTACATTATTAAATATAGCGTTTTTGAGTACGCCTGTTATTTATTATTTTAATGAACCTGTTTAGTAACAGGCCAATTTTTTAGAACTTTTTAAATATTATTTCAACATTTACCCTGCTGTAATTTATTTTTATCTTCTAATATTCTATATACCTTAAGAATACATAAAAATTATCACTGCGCTGTATATTTTGATATAATTGGTAAACTATTATATCACACAATGGCGATGATAATAATAATCACAAAAAATAAATAATTTTCACATATTGTATATTATATCACACAACGACGACGACGATGATAATAATAATAATAATAATAATAATAATAATAATAATAATAATAATAATAATAATAATAATAAAGCTGGGCAACAATGATGCCATTGCATGGAAGTTCTGAACGTTTATAGGGTGAAACTTATCCACAGAATCCAGATTTAAACTCAGAAAAATCTTATCACGTTTCCTCAGAAATTATAGTTTACGACCACTGCGACATATTACTGACTAATCTAACAACTGATCTATCTGACAGACTACAGCGTGCTCATAATGCGTGCATTCGATTTATCTTCAATCTCCGTCGTTATGACCACGTGTCTCCTTCATTTCAGGCCTTATCATGGCTACGCCTAAATGACAGAAGAACTTTACATTCACATACCTTACTATTCCAAATTCTGCACACATATTTACCAACTTATTTAAACACGTTTTCAAAATTTATCGGCTCATCACAATTTAGGAACAAGATCACAAGACTCTTCTTTACTTTTGATACCACAACACAGGACCTGTCTATACTCTGATCTTACACAATATCTATGACTAGAGCATGGAACTCACTTCCCAGTCATGTCAGGGACTGTCAATCGCTATCATTATTTAAATCCAAATTAACTGATATCTTAAGTTCGACACAATAAGAACATTAACTGCATAACAACTATATAGAGCATTCCATTAATAATCATCTAGGAAGCTACTTACTTTATTTTATATCATTTTAATTTTATTATATTCTATGTTTTGTTAGTATTAGCTAGTATTAGATCACATCATCATTGCATTTTGTTTAGTCTGTATTTTAATAATATCTTAAAATTGAAATATGTACGTAATTTTTGTATAATTTTACTATTCGCTGGTTGAGTGGAAAAGAAGGCCTTATGGCCTTAACTCTGCCAGCTAAAATAAAGCATTATTATTATTATTATTATTATTATTATTATTATTATTATTATTATTATTATTATTATTATTATCATCATCATCATTATTATCATTATCATCATCATTATTATCATTATCATCATCATTATTATCATTATCATCATTATTATTATTATTATTATTATTATTATTATTATTATTATTATTATAACGCAGTAGCGTAGTGGTTAAGGCACTGAGCTACAAGCCGGAGGGTCGAGGGTTAAAGTCCCGTTGGGGTCAGGATTTTTAAACTGACCCAAACCCTCTGGCGGCACAATGACCCTGGGGTCGACTCAGCCTCTAACGGAAATGAGTACCAGTCGCTTGTTCTGGGGGTAAAGGCGGCAGTCACGCAGGGCTGACATAAAGTGCCGATTGTCTAGAAAAAGTGGGAGCCTTAACCTCCTACTACCCCAAGGGCCTCCGGGTTTATTGTGGGATCACTTTACTTTTGGGGGCACGCCGTAGCGTAGTGGTTAAGGCACTGAGCTACAAGCCGGAGGGTCGAGGGTTCAAGTCCCGTTGGGGTCAGGATTTTTAAACTGACCCAAACCCTCTGGCGGCACTATGGCCCTGGGTTCGACTCAGCCTCTAATGAAAATGAGTACCAGGCCCTTGTTCTGGGGGTAAAGGCGGCCGTCACGCAGGGCTGACAACCCGGCTGACATAAAGTGCCGATTGTCTAGAAAATGTGGGAGCCTTAACCTCCCAAGGGCTTCCGGGCCTGTTGTGGGATCATCCATTACGTGTAATTTTCTGAAAAACCTTGTTTCACAATACCTGCAAATTTATGATAATGTTTAGTCTAATCTCGTTTCTAGGCTGAAACTTACCTACAGAATCCAGATTTGAGCTCAGAAAAATCCTATCACATCAAATTTCCTCAGAAATTATAGTTAAGACCCTACTGAATGGAGACTTTTCATTGATGCGTCAAAACGCAGTTTGAAGGGTGTCCTCCTACATAATAGGAATCTATCACATCAAATTTCCTCAGAAATTATAGTTAAGACCCTACTGAATGGAGACTTTTCATTGATGCGTCAAACGCAGTTTGAAGGGTGTCCTCCTACATAATAGGAATCTATACTTCCAGTTGGTTACTCAGTGATTCACAAAGAGTCTTATGAAAATCTGGAACTACTGTTGACCAAGACAAAATATGAAGAACATAAATGGCAAGTGTGTGTGGAGATTTCAAAGTTATCTCACTCTTGTTGGGTCAACAGTTAGGATATACAAAATATCCATGTTTCATTTGCGAGTGGGACACAACATTGAATTAAGAAGGAATGACCCCAAGACAATGGAATGTTGGTTCAAAAATATTAAGAAGAAGAGTCTTACTGAAGCATTTGATGTTCTCTTACCTCCTCTCCATATTAAGGTAGGGGTCGTGAAACAATTTGTCAAGGCCTTGGACAAGGAAGGGCATTGCTTCTTGTACATTAGTGAAAATTTCCCAGGTTTAAGCAATGCTAAAGTAAAATAGGTATATTTGCAGGCCCGGATATCATATAGCGGCTTCGTGACGATACTTTTGAAAGTAAAATTAATTCGAAAGAGTTGTTAGCATGGCAATCATTCCGAGACGTTATTACAAAGTTTCTAGGTAATATAAAGGACCCGGATTACAAAAACGTAGTAAAAATGTTGAATGCATTCAAGGAACTTGGATGTAACATGGGTCTCAAGGTCCACATGCTATATTCTCACTTGGACTACTTTCCCGAGAACCTTGCGGACTGCAATGAAGAACATGAGGAGAGATTCCACCAAGATCTCGAGGAATTAGACACAAGATACCAAGGCAGATGGAGCACCACAATGCTCGCCGATTACTGTTGGATGATGAAGAGGGAAACTCCTGGAAGTGTTTATAAAAGGAAGCCAACAAGAAAAAGTTTCACTTGCAAAAAACAAGCTCACATAGAATACTGAAGACTAACTGTAGGCTACTATTTATCACTATATGTTAAGTTGACAATTAAATTTACAATATTGCAATATTTAGTCATTTCTAACAGTGACTGCATTATTATTTTACTTAAAACATCATAAAAGAAGTTTGTCTTAAAATCACTGCATTTGTGCATTGAGCGTTACAGTAATCTCTGTTTTGCAAACAATCTTGACGTGATACAAGGAAACCTTTTGCAGATTCGGTTTCAGCACATCTGAAATATATTAGGGCACAGCTCAAAGTTTGCGCAATATTCTGAAAGTGAACATTTTTTTGCCCAATGTAATTAATTATAATTTTCACACATTTAACCCAATGGTCAGTATCGATCTGTAATCAACGTATTTTGGTGCTTTTAAGTTCATTCGTCCTTTGGTGTATAAGTTAAGTTTTGGTAAGAGATCAGAAGGCATCCGGGATTTTTTTTGTCAGTGCTGGGTATTTTGATCCATTTTTTTAATCCTCAGAATGTCTTCGTTTTCTTTTTCCTTATCGATGAGGGAGTATGTAATGTGTTTCACATTTTGCAAGTCCAGGTCTCGCTTTCATATTATGTAAGAACTGGACAGCAAGAAGAATATTGAATAACTTAAGTCTAGTATGTCTTGCACTTCAAAACGTTTAATGACTTAATTAATTACAAGAATAAATAACTAATAATAGCCTAGTAGGCCTAATAATAATATTGAATATTATTAATAATAACTGGTGTTTTTATTTTACATTTTAAATCAAGGCTTAATATAGTTTGACTTCATTTTTAATTATTACTGTCTAGAGTAGATTTGGCTATTAATCAATATATCTTCACGAATTACTCAATAAACATTACAATTGAATTAATGCTATATTGATTTAAGATTACTTTCAGTCACAGAAGCGCGTCTGCTTCGGAACAAGAATACTGCGGGTTTGATTCTGGTCTATGTTTATGAGTGAAGAAAAATTGAGGGCCCCGCTTCCTGCGATATCTAGATTGAATTATATATATATATATATATATATATATATATATATATATTATATATTATAGCCTATATCCGAATCCCTTTACGCAAGAAAGTCAACATACCGTGTCTTAGATGTGTAAGTTCAAAATACAGAAACTTATTCTATCCTTGAATACAATTTGTAAGTGTAAGAAATCACTCCCTGGATTAGTTGATAACCTCGTAGTAGAAATAGCCAATGTTAGACTCAATAAATGGAAAATAGGAGTTGGATTTGTTTAATAATTACCAATTTATATTAATCACGTTTAAACATTATTTAACAGAACCTTTATTTTTCATTAAACAAGTTTTGGAAATTCTAGCATTAGGCTATGAATCTTATGTAGGCCTGTCCCCTTTTCAATATGCTTAAGGCAAAAACATTAATATAAAACTTTTATAAACTGAATTGTTACGCGTGAATCAAACTTTATTAAATTAATAACATATTTTCCCTTTACTCTCCGTGTAATTCACTTCACTGACTTTATAGTTACTCTTATTCTAGGCTTGCTTACTTGGCGATTTCCCTCTGATTTTCCTACAAGAAATTTCCATTTGTACCGCGTGCATGTCTTTATCAGTCTACGAGACTTAACTAGTCCTATTATATATGTTTTCCCAAATAGATCATTCAGTTCACTGTTATATAAGTTTTCTCCATTCATCTATTCATAATTTTCGGTCCAAAAAATGTCCTAAGCATTAATTTTCAAAACAAGCAAGGCAATGCTAATCATACTTATTATTTTAACTAAAATGTTTTGAATTACTAGAATGCAATAAAAAGTTAATACAAACAAATTATTTTTTTTCTTTAGCAGATTTCACAATATTTCACAATATATTCCTGCGCCTAATTTATCTACTGCCATTCTCCTCAACATTTATGTCATTCCAATTCCCATCGCCCAATCCTTTTTCTACCATGCTGCCCAAAACACCATCAATCCATGTTATTTTGGCCGCCTACTTCTTCTATCAAGTGACATCCATTCTAGTATTCTTCTTTGGAATCTGTCTTCTATCATTCTTTTTAGATGACCATAAAATTTATTTATGAAATCTACTATTGAGGTTTAAACATTCATTTAAGTGTTTAATTACATTATTCCTTATTTTATCTCTTCTAGAAATTCCTGCTGAACGCCTCCAAAAATAAATTTCTGCAGAATTTAATTTACATATTCTTCTAGAATTTAATTCTCATATTTCTGCACCGTGTGACATTGTATTCTTTATTCTTGTATTAAAAATGTTTGATTTTGTTTTATAACTAACATTCTGATCCTATGAAACACCAATTAATTTTGATATTGCAGATTATACAACGTGTCCACAAATATAGTATCATACTTTAAACTACTACTGCATCCCTTTGGATAATTGTATCAAAATTAAATTTGTGACAACCAAAAGAGAAACTCAAAAAGTATTGTGCATGTTAACAATGCCAACAATGGAGAATAATGGACAACAATACAGATAACTAAACTAAATTTAATCATGTTTTTTGTGGTCAATATGGGTTCATTGTTGGATATTTAGCAGACAGGTTAAAAGTGAATGTTTGCTGTACTTTTGAAATTGTGTTGTTATTTAACAAGTTATGAAATAAGTTTTAAGGAGTTATGGCGAACCCCCAAGAACATAGTTGGTGTGTTATTGGAATATCATGCCACGCAGAGTCCGGTGCTGATCCAGCGTGCTTTTAGGCTACGGTTTCAACATCAGGCTCCTGAACACACAAGTCAATTTTGAAGTGGTACCGTGATTTTGTGGATTGTGGCTGCATATGTATTGAAAGGAAAGGCCATTCAGGGAGACCATCTGTCGATACAGGATTTGTGGATCAAGTTCGGGAAGGCATTTGTGTGTAGTCCCAAGAAGTCTGTCCGTTGAGCGAGTCAACACTTAAACATCCCTAAATCAACCGTTTCTAAGATCGTACGTACACAACTGAAGTTCCAGCCCTACAAACTCCAATTAGTGCATAAGTTGAAACCTGCTGACCATGCAAAGCGATTAGATTTCTCTGAACATTTCATGGCACTAATGGAGAATAATGAAGAACAGTCAGAAAAAAAATCATATTCAGTGATGAGGCAACTTTCCACGTTAGTGGAAAAGTGAACAGGCATAATGTTAGGATTTGAGGGAGTGAGAATCCAAACACCATTGTGGAAGTTGAAAAAGACTCCCCTAAAGTGAATGTCTTTTGTGCCGTATCGAAACGTAACGTCTATGGCCCATTTTTCTTCCTAGAGGTTACTATCAAGGGTGAAAATTATCTTGATATACTCACTGAATGGTTATTTCCGCAATTGGAACAAGAAGAAGGCAATGAATATCTTTTCCAGCAAGATGGAACACCTGTTCATTGGCATTTGGATGTTTGGGAGCATCTGAATGACCTGCTTCCAGGAAGATGGATTGGACATGCTAGAGGTGATGATAATGTTTTCTACAAGTGACCGCCAAGGTCACCTGATTTGACAGTCTGTGACTTCTTTTTATGGGGTTACATAAAGGATTGTGTCTATGTACCTACATTGCCTCAAAACCTGCAAGTAGTCCAGCTTTTGAATCATTGCTGCCATCCACTCCATTCCTTCACATATGTTGGAGCATGTGTGGTGTGAATGGGAATATCGCCTTGATGTCTGCAGTGACACTAGTGGGGGCCACATTCAATGTCTATGAGGTATAGCAAAAACTATTTGAGTTTTTTTCTCTTTTGATTGTCACGACATTCAATTTAGATACAATTATCCAAAGCAATGTTTAAAGTAGTTTAAAGTATGACATTATATTTATGGACGCGGGTGTATTATATTGCAGATTAATAAACTTAATTTAAATTATTGTGACCGACAATCATGGGCTAGTGGTCAGCGTTCCTGACTACTGTTCATAAGGTCCCGGGTTCGATCAAACCATAGGAATTTTTCTTTAACGGAAATATTCCTGTGGTTGCCCATGGTCTGGAATTTAGGTTAAGTTTGGGTTAAGAACTCTCCGGCGCTTCATCATCATTTATCACCCATCATACCATCGGGATAACGTAACTGCGCCTTCCAGGTGCTCCAACCTAAGAAATGGATTACAATTCTGCCAATGCTAGGGGAGAAAGCAGGAAATGTCATAAAAGGCAATCTGATGGCATTAGGAAAAAAATAGGTATATTGTAACCTGTAATTTCAGTTACAATTAAAATTAAGTAGGCCTACTTATTTTTAATTAAGTAGATAAATTGTTAATTAGTGTTAAATTCTCTTACTCGTGTCCGGCGCAATGCCAGGTCGAGGGACGAGTTGAGATGAAGACCCTATTATTGAAGATCTGTGAAATACCGGTTGACAGCTGAACAGGCTTGTCGCTCCATCACAGGAGTAGATGAAATAAAATTAACCGAAATGGATGATAAAGGACTAAGTTGGAGAAGTGACGGAATAAAGTTCCTTGAAAGGGAAAATGGGAGAAATCCTTAGAAAAACCTACATTGGCTCCGATCCCCATATGGAATGACTAGGCCCTATCTAATGAAATAAGTCTAGAGAAGTGGTGGAATAAAGTTTCTTGAAAGGGAAAATGGAAGAAATCCTTAGAGAAAAACCTACCTTGTCTCTGATCCCCATAACTCACTGGCGCTATCGAACTCATAGGTTCATGTCCGCGCGGACATAAGCTTTCCACATATCCCTATTATGAACCAATGCTTTCCAATAACCTTTTTATAATGTACTATATTGGAGAGAGAAGATTATTGTATTGTCTTGTAAGCCCATGTTTTCCTTTTACAGAGATTAGGCGCTCTCCCCCTACAGGGAAGAATTTGAACCATATTAATTTAGTTTCACTTGTTTTCCTATAGATGCCATTTTGAGTGGCCCGTGGTCAGCGTTCCGCCTCATACTGACGTCTAGGAAACCAAGGTAGTACTAGGACGGGAAAATTCGGTAAATTTTGCTTAGAGGCCTTTTCATTCAGGCTTAAGGATTTTTTACGAGCCTGAAAATCTTCAGACTAGGGACCCACGGCTTAAAGTCCCTCCCGGAGGACTTATTCCTTGGATTTTTCCGTCCTAAAAAATCCATCGACCTTGGCTGGGTTTGAACCCAAGACCCTCGGAGCATAACCACTAGTCCACCGCGGCCGATGAGAGAAGATTAATGATCTTGAAATCAATACAAAAAATAGGAACATCAGATAATTATATCACGGGCGTCGTAGCCGAGTGGTTAAGGCAAGAAGCCTTGTCGCAGAGCTACAGGACATGCGCTGGTTCGAGTCTCCATGGGGAAGACATTTTTCTCATGGAATTTCGGCCAGTATGGGACCAGTGCCCACCAGCATCGTGAGGCATTTGGGTAGCTACAATAAGTAGCTACTCCAGGTTGAGAATATCAGCTATAACGGCTGGGGGATCCGACATACTGACCACATGTCACCCTTACACTGGCTAGATGATCGTCTACCTCTGTGATTAACACATGTGAACGTGAAGCCAGCAGCCGATGGTTAGCCAAGGGCCTTCTACGCCTGTCGCGCTTGGAGTTCTTTTTTTAGTTAGGATAGAGAAGAAAGGCTAGAACAAACATAATTAAGAATTAAAACATATGGAGTGACAGGGGTGCGAAGTGGAGTGTGAGTGACGTGATATGGAGTCACCTAATATATAGGCCCACAGCATTTTTTAAATAAATAAATTACATTGCACTATGACACTCACGGTCTACATATGCTGCTGAAATGTTCGTGAACAACAAATAGGCTGCGGTAAATGCTGATAACACGAGGATACAAATTATATTAGACGCTTCATTTTACATTTTCATTTTTTATTCGTAAATCGTTCAAAATAAATGGGAATAGTTACATTCTGTCGTACATATCAGTTTTATATAACCCTCTCAAAAAAAAACAGGGTAGGCCTATCGATATTACAAACAAAAAAAACTCCAGATATGTTATCGGTTAAAAATGCATGAACCAGCAACATATTTTGTGTCAACGATTACAGAATACATGTTCCCATAGCTTCACCTCGCTAATAACAAAAACCTTCACACAAATTTCCATAATGTAACATAACCTACTTGTTACCAAACGTCATATGAGTACTATCATTTCCATATTTTTACAGGGGAAGCACACTTAATTTGTTCCAAAATTAAAAATTAAGAATGCTGTTCCAATTAACGGATATGACTGAAATATTTCTAAATGGGCTACATTAATAATATAGCCTTCAAATATAGGCCTAAAGTCAATTGTATTAAGTAAATTAGGCTTATGTTGAAAATTACAGTACTATAGGCTATATAAACTTATAAATCATAAATTATTACTTTTTAATAGGCAAAACTCTAGTTTAATGTACCATTTTGTCAGATGCCAGTTTTCCGTTGACATAGAATAATAAATTAAGCGCAGAGAAAATTTTACAAATTATGAAATTCAATTTTATTGATTTTCTCACTCTACATCATTTGTGAATTATACACCTTTTGTTTTATATTTGCTTCTCAAAATACATTAGGTAGTTAGGCTTTATTACTTTTTTTATCATATTTCATGCAATTTTTATTAAATTATTCAATTAATATTAGGTCTGTAATCATATAGGCTATAAAAACATTCCCTATACAAAACGTCAAATAACAAATTACAGATTAATAAAATATGTAGGGCTACATAGCCTATATATATATAAGTAAAGTGATCCCACAACAGGCCCGGAGGCCCTTGGGGTAGTAGGAGGTTAAGGCTCCCACTTTTTCTAGAGAATCGGCACTTTATGTCAGCCTGGTTGTCAGCCCTGCATGACGGCCGCCTTTACCTCCAGAACAAGCGCCTGGTACTCATTTCCGTTAGAGGCTGAGTCGACCCCAGGGCCATAGTGCCGTCTGAGGGTTTGGGCCAGTTTAAAAATCCTGACCCCAACGGGACTTGAACCCTCGACCCTCCGGCTTGTAGCTCAGTGCCTTAACCACTACGCTACGGCGTGCTCCCCATAGGCCTATATATATATATATATATATATATATATATATATATAATAAATAAATAAAGTAGAGGCAAAACAAGAAATGGTTTGATGAGGAATGTGCCGACATTGTAAAGAAAAGAAATCTAGCAAAAATTAAATGGTTACACGAGCCAAATGAGGTAAATTTAGAGCAATTGGGTAGTATTAGACGGGAAACCACTAAGTTACTAAAGAGTAAAAAGAGGGAATATTTGAGAGAGAAGATTAATGATCTTGAAATGAATGCAAAAAATAGGAACATTAGAGAATTATATCAGGGAATTAGTATAGAGAAGAAAGGGTTTCAGGCTAGAACAAACATAATTCGAAATGAAAATGGGGATATGATTGCAGATTCTAGGAGTATATTAAATAGATGGAAAAGTTACTTTAATCAGCTATTAAATGTACATACAGAACAGGACATTGAGGAGGATAAGTTACAGACAGCAGAAATGCTAGTCGCAGAGCCAAGTGCATTAGAGGTTGAAATGGCGATTGAAAAATTGAAGATGTATAAAGCATCAGGTTCAGATGAGATCCCAGCAGAACTGATAAAATCAGGGGGAGAAAAATTGATGGAAAAGATACGCTGGTTGCTTAGTATGATTTGGGAAAAAGAAGCTCTTCCAGATGAATGGAAGGAATCAATTATCGTACCAATTTATAAGAAAGGAGATAAAACTGATTGCAACAACTACAGGGGCATCTCATTACTTTCAACTTCATACAAAATTCTTACAAATATATTAGTAAGCAGACTTACTCCCTACATTGATGACATTCTAGGAGATCATCAATGTGCATTTAGAAGAAACAGGTCTACAACAGATCAGATTTTTAGTATAAGACAGATTTTAGAAAAGAAATGGGAATATAATGGCACTGTACATCAACTATATGTAGACTTCAAAAAAGCATATGATTCAATTAAGAGGGAGAAGTTATATAGTATCCTGCTGGAGTTCGGAATTCCTAAAAAGTTAGTTAGACTTATACGAATGTGTCTAAATGGCTCAAATAGTAGGGTGCGTGTAGGCAAACAGTTTTCAGACACTTTTGAAATCCAGAATGGGTTGAAGCAAGGAGATGCACTATCTCCTCTACTATTTAATTTTGTACTAGAGCATGCCATTAAATCTTTAGAGAATGAGGAAGGCTTACAACTGAATGGTATTAATAAGCTGTTAGTTTATGCTGATGATGTAGTACTATTGGCCGATAGCGAGGAGATACTAAAGGCCAACACGCACACACTATTGAGTAACACTAAGAAATTAGGACTGGAAGTAAATATCAGTAAGACTAAATATGTGGTCACAGGTAGAAATTCATTATATAATGGAGATGGACGGCTAATGACAAATGAGGGAAATTTTGAGGATGTGGCTGAATTCAAATACCTAGGAACAATAATCACAAATAGGAATGAGACGCACAAAGAAATTAAGCATAGGCTCAATTCTGGAAATGCATGCTATTATGCATTGCAGAGACTTTTGATGTCCCAACTCCTTTCAAAAAACGTTAAGCTGAAAATATATAAAACTATTATTCTACCAGTTATATTATATGGGTGCGAAACATGGACTCTTACTTTAAAGGAGGAAAGGAGATTACGAGTATTTGAGAATAAAGTTCTTAGGAAAATTTTTGGACCAAAGAGAGATGAACAGACAGGTGAATGGAGAAGACTACATAACAATGAACTACATGGTCTTTATAGGAAGCCAGATATAATAAGAACAGTTAAGTCTCGTAGACTGCGATGGGCAGGACATGTTGCACGTATGGGGAATGAAAGACGTGCATGGAAGCTTCTTGTAGGAAAGCCAGAGGGAAAACGCCCAGTTGGTAGACCAAGAATGAGGTGGGAGAACAACATTAACTATGATTTGAGGGAAGTAGATTATACAGGGAATGATTGGAAAGCATTAGCTCAGGATAGGGATGTATGGAGAGCTTATGTCCGCGCGGCCATGAACCTACGGGTTCGATAGTGCCAGTGAGTAAGTAAGTAAGTAAGGCATATATATATATGCCTACACTTTATTTAGGCCTATATAGGCTAGTATTTCCTCCTGTTTGACTCCTTGCAAGAACCTCATGTTGACGCTTATATTGGTATTAAATTTGTCTACTTGTGTTACTTTAAGATAACACTTTTATCTTCGCGGTTTGTGTATGTGTGTGCGTGTGTGTTCGAGGTTGTAAGATACAATACCTCAGCTCAGAACTATGCGCTGGTTCGGAACCGCACTCGAGCAGAACATTTATCATCGTATTTCAGCCATTCTGGGACCACGCGGCATCTTGAGGAATTTGGGTTGTTTATAGGAAGCATTGCTCCTAGATGAAAAAAAAAAAACTTATAACGGGTGGATGATAAAATACACTGTTGAAATGTTACCACTATACTGCTGAATATTCGTCTACCCCTCGTAACTGGCACAAGTGGATATGAGGCCGGCAGCTGGCCTTTAATCCCTACCTTAGCCTACTATCCAGCTGCTGGCCTCACATCCACTTGTGCCATTTACGAGAGGTAGACGAATATTCAGCAGTACAGCGGTAACATTTCATCAGTGTATTTTATCATCCAGCCGTTATAACAGTTTTTTTTTCATATAAGAGCAATGCTTCCTATAAACAACCCAAATTCCTCAAGATGCTGCGTGGTCCCAGAATGGCTGAAATACGATCGCTATTTAACTCATGCCACAAATGCTAGTAAATGACTAATCACGTTTCAATGAATTTTGTTTTACAACCAATGACAGTCGTGTTTTAATTCGCTCTTTATCGATTTCTCTTTATTAGCTCCTACTTTTGTGATAAAGAAAGCTCCTCCTTTTTAATGTTCTGAACAGAACATTATTTTTCTCCAACAAATATATTGAATATAGCAAATAATGAACAGATTCCTTGATTTTACTGAGTTGTTTATAGGCCCACTATAAAAATAAATGAATAACCCGTAATGTTGATTATGATATATAGTTTGATGTGTTTCATTATTTCTCCACTTGGGTACATTCTTACAATATTGCGATCTTATTTGGCAATAAATAATACGATCTAGTTGCAGTGAATGAACATAACCTCACATTTCTGATTTGTTTTCAAACATCGCCGTTTACATAAAATACATAGGCCTATATATTTTAAAATAACTATAGTTTAACAATGATTTGTGAGTAAACAGCTTAATTTTATTCGTTAAATAGTCCTAACAAATGCCACTCTTCATTTCCAAATTCTCTAGATAAAGTCACTCCTCACTTCGTGAGTCGTGAATTTATCGATAATTTGGAAATCACTCGTGGCATAAATGTTCTGCTCGAGTGCGGTTCCGAACCAGCGCATGTTCCATAGTTCTGAACTGAGGTATTGTATCTTACAGCCTCGAACACACACGCACACACATACACAAACCGCGAAGATAAAAGTGTTATTTTAAAGTAACACAAGTAGACAAATTTAATACCAGTATAAGCGTCAACATGAGGTTCTTGCAAGGAGTCAAACAGGAGGAAATACTTATATAAATAAACATAAAGTATCACTATTACATAACAGATCAAAATGTGAAAACTTCCCCTAAACCATTGCAATTTCTATGCAAATTGAATGCTTCACTCATAGAAAATATGGGAATTCCAAGCGAGTACAATAAGTTTTGCGATCAAATGACAACACTTATAAAACCTGTAATGCTACATAAAAAACTCGTTTAAAGAAGAGGATCGTAAAATCCTGCACCAATAATAACATTTTTGTTGAGAGATTAGTAAGTTAGTATGTTCGTTTGTGTATGCATGCCTTGTAATGCAAATTGAGCACACGGTGATATAAAACTTGAGTCCCATATCATTATGCGGGCTATGAAAGCAAGCGCACTGGGATGTACCGAAGAGACCAAGAGAATTGGTAGCCATTTCTATGTTAATTAATGCCTCGTTTGGCGCCATCTACCGCTTGTATTATATGTACAATGGCGGACGCCAGTATGGCGGACCCTAATAAAGTCTCTCCTGAATATGTCGACATTTTTTATTTGTTTTTCTTCGACATATTGTGTAAGTCCCCAAGAAGCTGCGCACATGAAATATATGTGAATTTAATTGCATAATAACATATTCTATAGGCCTTACTAGAAAAGATAAAACCGACAAATAGGTTGTTAAAAATTCCACTACAGACCTAATATGTAATTCGGTTCTTAGTTAACCCTTAAATTGGCAAATAGTATATTACGATGCGAGGTTGGGAAGTGGTTTATACAGAAACGAAGTAATGCTTAAAAACCGAGCGATAACGAGGTTTTTAATTTCCGAGATTCTATATAACACTTCACAAACGTGCGTTTGACATTTTTTGCGCAATGGTGTTTTAAAAATAATAAATAATAGTAAAATAATATATTTGTTGGAAATAGTTGCGTTCATTATAAACAACTGACTTACATTAACAGTGTGGGCAATGTTTAATAGTTGAGACTACAGCAGGCCGTGACACCAATCAGTCCTAAAATGGCGGCAAGTACGTATGTATTGCTGTACACTGTTTCAAATAAAGATCAGTTAATTTAAAATGGAGTGATTTGTTTCATATAATGTATATTAGCATTGCCTTTTTGATATACTTTTGTATATATAATGTATATTGTACATCGTACGTAGTATACAAAAAGGTAGTGGTTTTACTTCCAGCGCGAGGTTTATAATATGTAGGCTTAATATTACAGTGTAGTTATTTAGGTTGGTAACCCCGAAATATAGGAAGTTGAATTTTCAATAATGGTCGCCATTGTTGTTAGTACGACAAAACGCACTATCGCGCAAAAACCTTATTTCTCGTGTCAGTTATTAAAATGTGGCGGACCGCAGTGAAAACAAAATGTTGCGTAACTGTTGTTATAAGGTAAATTGTGAAATTAAAAAAAACTAAGTAATCAATTGTTAGTTTTCACCTGTTTTTATTAAAATTATTAAACTAATGAAACCAACTGATGTATCTCATAGGATACATTTTTAATTTAAGGGTTAAGTCAATATATTATAAAATATTTAAGAATCGAAGAGAAAATAACTTAGGTCAAATTAATTGTTTTATTAATAAGATGGCTTGAACAGAATCCAAGCTACAGAAATGAAATTCTTACGTAAAATGGTAATACATAAAGCAAGGGGAGACAGAATAAGGAGTGACAAAATCAGGTAGAAATATAATTATTAACAACAGTAATAGAAACAAAAGTAGACTAAAATGGTTTGGACATTTAAAAATAATGGAAAAGGAAAAAAGGAAAAACTACCACAAATACTATTCAATCTCTAGATAAAGGAAAACGACCACGACATAGACCACGAGAAAGATGGATTAACCAAATAAAGAAAAGTCTACAAGAGAAAGGATACGACTGGGAAGAACTAAAAGAAGCAAAGCATGTGAAAATATAGATGGTTGGAGGCATATTTGGAATCGACCTTCCGAAAGGAGGAGATGATAAGGGGATGATGGTGATAATTAATAAATGACATTCTCCATGTCCTTGTGTGATCAAAAATATTTGTTTATGATCCAAAGTTTAAAATCCTTTATTGACAGATCGAGTCCCACTGAAGCCCCGGTGACGTGGTGCACGTAAAAGTACCTAGTGCGATTAAACTGGAGAAAATAAATAATTAAAAAAAATGGATATATGCATTTGTTGATTTTAATGTAGTTATTAATGCTTGAAATTTTCACAAAATAATAATGAATCTATGGTATGTCTGTCTGTGCTGGTACATCCACACGAGGAACAAGGTTTTCACTCGTCAGAGTTACTTAACCAAGCTAATTTGGTACACTTATTTTCCTACATTTGTCAGCGAGTGATAAGTGGTTAATTTTTCGCCTCAAATAGATATCTAGCAGGCAAGTAAGATATTACTTGGATGGGAAAGCCCGATTAAAGTTGGGCCTAATTTAGACTTTAGATTGTTTTACGAATGCCCCAACGACTTATAGTTCCTCCCGGAAGACTTAACTCTTGGAGTTTTTTATCCTAAAAATACTTCGACCGCAGCCGGTTTAAGCCCGCGACCCTCGTGACCATAGACAAATAACTTAACCCTAGACTACCGAGGTCAATCATCTATGGTATAGGGTCAAAGATTATTTATTCATAAACAGGTTTACAATGTAATAAAAATCTTCCTGTGCCCAAAGCTTTTTAAAATTTTATCTTCTTTTTTCACTCGTCTTTATTATCCCATTCTAATTCTCCCCTCATACTTTTGTTACATCATCCATCCATTTAAATATAGGTTGAATTATTATAATATATTATTAGTTTAAAAAAGCTATTTTATACAAGTTTTCTAATTATTTTTTTAGCATTCAAGTTAGTATTTCACTGACGAATAAGCCTATTAGAAATATATATTTTAGTCAAATTATTGTTAGATGTTTGTAATAAAAATAATAAAACATCTCTAAGAAAATCGAATGAGATTAAAAATAAATATGAAAACAAACATATTTGAGATCAGAGTAATACTTTATAGACCTATAGAGAATTCCCATTACACACTTATGGGGACTAAAGAGGTGATTTGGTAGAAACGTTTTGATAAATATCAGTATACTGGCTAGTTTCTGAAATGATGACTAGATAAACTCAATTTTAAATCTACCGCTTCATGGTTGACAACCCAAACTGTTTACATGATGTCACGTAACTTGTTTACAATGCGATGTACCGTTTCTAACTTGTGTCACATGCCATTCGGTCGTCGAAGAGTACAGTACAAAATGGTTGAATGCTCGTTTGCCTAAAACAGCGAAATATTAATTTATGGCGAAGCTCGACGCAATATAACAGATTCTGGACGCTACTATTAAGAGTGTTTTTTTTTTTGTTTTTTGATCGCAACACTTCGTTACATAACATTTTTGGAAGATTAGTAAAATGGCAGAGGAAACATAAATGAAAAGTTAACAGAGCCGACAATGGTGCTGGATGGATCTTACCAGATTTCATTACTTTCAAAGTGAGGCCGGATTAGTCCAGGATGGTTTAATTAATGTCCAGGAAAGAAACGAGGACTAGATTGTTGCTCGAGACTAGCTCAGGTCAGGGTTCGGTAGGAGCTGGATTCTCACCAAAGGTTGACTGGAGGCTGGCCTAGAGTTAACACGATGTATTTTTATACTTTGGTAGATGATACACATCAGTCGGTCCTCCTACTGCTTTGTTAGAGTTCCAAAGCACAATGTAGGGTGTTGCCCTGTTATATGTAGGACTAACAACTAACTAAGTGTGCCCTGTTAGACTGAGGTCTAACAACTGACTGTACCCTGTTAGATTGAGGGCCAACAACTAAATGAGTGTGCGATACTCGTCGCGAATAATTTATTTGGTTATTAGGTATTTTGTGATCCAGCCCACATATATGCTTTGGACCTCCTTACAAATTAACAAATTTTACAAGTTTTGGGGTTGGTTCCCCTCTTCTGTATATCATATTTCCAAAGGTGCTGGTTTACGCCCATTCTCCATTACTGAGGGATGTTCAAACCTTCCATATATTTTTCTTATGTTGGCAGAATAATTATATCTAGTTTTCCTATAACGACTTGTCAATGCCACGTCTCCGATAAAGACGTCACCTGTCATGTCAATATCTTATTGTGTAAAATGTTATCTGTTAGATTGGGATTCATGTCGAGTTTGACAGGTACCTTTTATTACAAAGGGACAGTTCGGATTCCTTTCCCCATTGTGTTCGGCACGCGGCCGGTGGAAAACCCATGAGTTATACCTAATTTTTCCCGAGTAATAACTTTATGATGTATATAATTTATTAAGCTTTATATAAAAAACGTATACTGTTCCAATTATCGATTTATTTATATTTTCATTGTATTACAACTGGTTCCCTGATAATTTTGAATATAAACTCGGTATAATTCGGATTATTATTACTCTCTTAGATTTTGACCCATATTACTTTGAATAAAATTCCTTTCTTATTATTTAATACTGGGAAACAATGCCTAGACCTAATATCGGTAAAAAATATGAAGCTTTTTTTTTCAATGGAATTTGTTTTAGACTGTCGAAAAGCCATATTTGGATTGAAGAAAATGTTCCTATCTCATTACATATTGTTGTGGATTTATGGTTAGACATCAATGTATGGCCTAGTATCAGCAATGGTCGTCTGATTGGGTTGTACACCATTAGACAAAAAAAAAGTCATCCGCAGATTCTGTCAACCGATCGGGGAACTTCGTGAGTGCTCGCAGAAGCCGTATTCACATCAACATATCAGTAATTGTACTGGGTTTGTTTGCTAGTTAACGCAGTGCACACTCAAGCAACGTGAAAGAGAGAACTTGGCTCAGTGTGTTTCCGTGGTCGAGAAGTTTAGACATCATCTGCCTTTGTAAACCTCACGAGTTCGATTCTCGTTCTACTTTTTTTTTTTACTGAACGTTAGAATAGCATTTCGCCTGAAATATAGTTTCATGTTTAATTTTGTATTTCAGTTTTATGGCTTTAATGCACACACAAAAACATAAATTAAAACCTTCTTCTAATAAATAAACGAGGAAAGAAAATATCTTCTAAAATGATAACTTTAACAAAAACAAAAACAAAATCAATATCGGGTGTATGAACCCTCAGCATCTATTACCTTGTGCCTATGTCCTTGTGTGTGCGCTGAGCCATGGTAAAACTCAATATGATTCATTATAAACAAACTTGTTATAGGCTGTTGCTTTGCGCAGACGTCTGTGCATCACAGTCTATTGAATGCAGTGCATTGAAATTACCTAGAACAAACCCTGAATGTGGTAAATGTAATTGTTACAATAACGACATTAACATTGATTTAATTCAAATGTCAAAATAAAATGCATTTAATTCATAAAACATTTAATATAAATATCACAAGGAAAAAAACTGTATAATTGAGGACGCGAACCTGCGACCTTCATTAGTTAATGACAGTTAATTAGTTAACAGAAACAGCAACTGCATGCTGTACCGCTGACGTAGGAGAGTCTTCAGTTCATGCCACATAACACAGTAGCGCAGGGACTGCACAATTATGACTAGTTTCCTAGTTTGAACCCAGCGCTGTGCCGAGTAGGACTTAGAAGAAATGTGCGTTCAGGAGAGGACTCATTTTTTTGTCTAAGGGTATACATTAATCCGTATCGTCTAACGGGTATCAGGAATTTAATTTCTTGAAAGAAATACTGGCGGTATTCTTGGATGATATGTTAGTGAAATTCGTCAGCAAATGTGATTCCAACATGATGACATACTAGAATACTTATTCATATCAGATCCCATAACATCATCATTAAACCTTCAGGAAATGAAAGATAGGTCGAGATGGATAAACACCTTGATCACCTTGGTCGCCGTATTTAAATCATGTTGACTTTATTCTTGTGAACTATACGAGTCTTGTTTATATACAAATACTTCTCAGAGTTGGAGACATACCTTGATGGACAAGTTTTGGTTGCAGGAGATGTGATTACGTACATACAAGGTATGTTATTTTTGAGCGTGTAAGGGAACACATACACACATCAATTACACTGGGTGTTACTTTCTGTACCTCAGAATCGTCCTATGGAGCAGTTAGTATAGTGTACACAGGAAGACTCATGAGAAGCGGGAAAATTTTTGATTTGCTCGAATCCAGATTATTGTAGCTCGGAATGATATGGGACACGGGTTTTTTCCGTCTACAACTCTCAGAAGTCTGTAATGGGAATTTTGAATCGCCCAGCAGAATCAATACATTTTCTGTAAGTTGCTGTAGTTTTGTCCAAGTTTCTTTAACTTCAAAACTTAGTAGTCTTAACTGTCAGCCGTCAGTAGAGCAGAATTTACTGTTACTGGCATCTAGTGTAATAATAATAATTTTAAATGTTAGAAGGGATGGAAAAACATATTGTTGTCGAAATAACTTATGCCCTTATTTTAAGAACACCACAGCTGTAAAGAATCTAGTACTCGTTTTGGAATGAAACAGCTAACTAATTACTTTCGATAAGTGATAGTACTACTATTTCTACTACTGGCACTGATGCTGCTGTTACTACTACTACTACTACTACTACTACTACAACTACTACTACTACTACTACTACTACTACTACTACTACTTCAAAAGCTCTGGAACGATTAGTCCATAAACAACTGACTGAATACCTAAATGAATACAACCTTCTAGATCAATTTCAGTCAGGCTTCAGGACAGGACACAATACAAATACTGCTCTACTAAATATTTGCGAAGACATACGCGAAGCTGCTGATAATCGAAAACTTACCATTCTTACATTACTGGACTTTAGTAAAGCATTCGACACGGTAGGCTTGGACTTATTGTTGCATAAACTTAAAAACCTCTTACTCTCTGATAGTGCCACGAAATGGTTCAATTCCTACCTTCATGAGCGCCAGCAATCTGTTATAGAAAATCATACATTATGTTCTTCTTGGTCCTTCCGTAAAGCTGGGGTTCCACAGGGTTCGGTACTTGGACCTTTGCTTTTTTCAATCTACATAAATGACATATCTAACTCCCTAAAGCATTGCAAACATAATTTATTTGCAGACGACATGCAAATCTACATCCACACAGACAAATATTCACTAAATGACGCTGTTGCCAAAATTAACGAGGATCTTGACTCACTAATGACTTGGACAGTTAAATATGGACTGCAATTAAATCCTAGAAAGTCACAATCAATCATTATGGGTCATCAGAGACTATTATCTACAATTAACTTAAACACAGTTTCGCATGTGTCACTAAATGGAGTTCAAATCCCTTATAGTGAGACTAAAAATTCTAGGAGCATTTAATGACAAAAACTTAAATTGGAATACACAAATAAACCATACATGCAAAACAGTCTTCTCAATAATACATTCATTAAATCGTGTACGAAATTGTTTGCCATTCGCCCTTAGGAAAATGTTAGTAGAAACACTTGCAATGCCCCATTTTGATTATTGTGACACTCTTTTTACAGACTTAAATATTATTTCCACTCAAAGACTTCAACGTGTTCATAATTCTTGCGCACGTTTTATTTGTGGTATTCGCAAATTTGACCATGTTACACAGTCCCTGGAACAATTATCGTGGCTTCGTCTAAGAGATCGTAGAACTGTCCATTCCCTATCCCTTCTCTATAAAATACTTCACACATCATCGCCTAATTATTTATCACGCCGCTTCATCAGACTATCCGACACACATAATCTTGACACTCGATCCCATCAGCACATTGTCCTTTATATCCCGCCTCATCACACTGTATATTATTCATTATCTTTTACGGTGTCACTTACCAAAACATGGAATACCCTTCCGCCCTATGTCAGAGACTGTCAAACTATAACATCCTTCAAAAATAAACTAAAGAATTATTTAATAACAAACTAACTTATACACCTCACTGATAGTATTCTTTTAGCAATATTAATATACTTAATTATTTATGAAAATAATATTAAGAATAACAAATATTTTTATTTGTTTTGTTTTTAAATATTGTATATATCGTAAAATTAGTTTCTATATCTCATTATTTTCCTGTTTTTTATATACACTAGACAGGGACAATTTAATATGCCTTGCTTGTATACATTTTATTATTAGTTTTAGTCTTAATTTTAACTAATATTAACTGGTTGTATTATAGATCGTAATACGTATATTAGATATTATCTTTTGATCAAATTTTTACTTAGTGTTTTAATATTAGAGTTAATTAAGATTGTTATATTCTGATGTAATATATGTTTGGTCCGTGGGGAGTGGAGGAGAAGGCCACATGGCCGGAACGCCACCAGGCGAAGAAAAGCGAAGCGAAGCGAAGCGAATCTAATCTAATCTAATCTACTACTATTACTATTATTAGTACTATTATTACTACTATTACTACTACTACCCACTACCACTACTACTACTACCTACCACTAATATTAATAAATAAAATAATAATAATAATAAACTAAGAAAAAATTTTGATATTTCGAAAGGCCTATTCATTATCAAACTATTTCTCAGGAGATCTGTTTGACATTTAAACAAAGAAAGCAAAATGAGAAAATTATCAGAAATAGATTTGCTATGAAATTAATATACTTGCATTGGAAGATAGGTGAAGTCATATCCCTCTTCAAAAAAGGAAATAGATTAGATAGTAAAAATTATAGAGGTATCAGTTTATTGAACTCCACTTATAAATTATATGCAAAAATAATAAATAATAGATTGAAGAAAATATCTGACACACTCTTAGAAGAAGAAACAGCAGGGTTCAGAAAAGGAAGATCCTGTAGTGATAATGTTTTTATTATAAAGAGACTAATTGAAAAGAAGGAGAATTTAACCTGCCAACATATTTGTTGTTCATTGATTTTGAAAAGGCCCTTGACAGAGTAAATAGATCTATACTATGGGAAATAATGAAGGAACGAGGATATTCACACCATCTAATAAAATCAGTCCAAGGCTTATACGAAGAAACTAAAGTAGTGATAAAAACTGATGGAAAAAGGTCAGAAGAAATTTTAATAAATCAAGGAGTTAGACAAGGGTGTAGTCTATCGCCCACTCTTTTTAATATATATCTCGACGACATTATGAAACAATGGAAAATTATAATGGACAAAGGCCTTAGATTGAACAATAACTCAAGTATTAATAACTTACTTTTCGCCGATGATTTAGTCTTACTACACCATGATGAAGATCTGTTACAATTGGCTACTTACAAACTAAATGCAATATGTAGCGATTATATTCAATAAGTAAAACAAAAGTAATGGCATTTGTGTGAAGAAATACTCTGCGTGCAAAATTAGTAATTAGAGACGAAATTATTGAACAAGTATCCCACTTTAAATATTTAGGATGTGACATCAGCTATGGGTATGATATTGAACACAAAACACATCAGTTTCAAACAATTTGTGGTACAATAAATAGAACATTGAATAATAAAGCCCACAAACAAACAAAATTAAAATTTTATAAAATAATGGTTGTCCCTGTCCTTTTGTATGGGAGTGAATCTTGGATTACCACAACCAAACAAGAAAGTAAAATCCAAGCACCGAGATGAAATTTTTAAGAAGAGTAAAAGGCTGCACTAGAATGGACTAGATAAGAAACGAGGATATCAGTGAAGAACTGCAGATCTACTCCATAAAAGAAAATATATTTAACAACAAGATACAGTGGAAAGAACACGTAGAAAGAATGGAAGAAAGTAGATTACCAAATAAAATCTTCCATTATTTTCCAAGAGGAAGAAGAGATGTCGGACGTCCTCGGAAGAGATGGTCTTAGATCTATTAGTGGAAGACAGAACAGGCAACTCTTGCCTAAACCAGGAAGTGAAGAAGAAGAAGATTAATATACTTGCAGGCTTAAATATTTAGCTGGCAAATGAACAGACCACTAATTAAAATCAACGTATAAATAACACATAGACCTAGGCCTATCATATATAATATACTACCCGAAGGAAGATTTGATGGATGTTACATGGAGAGACAGGATTAGTACAATATTAGAGCATTGAAATAATTTAGAAATGTAAAAAAATAATTTTAAAAAATTAACAAACATTTTGTTTTAAGCGTCATTATTTAGGTACTAAATGTTCTATTGATTTTTGTAATAGAAGAGTTATTATGCCTTTCTAAGGCAGCTAAAAGAGCTAAACCGGATATATTTCTTACAATTTGTTACCTGTACGTTAGAAAGAAACTATATTTTTTTAGATTGAAATTAGGTCCCATATATTACAAATTTCATGTTTAAAATATCAGGCTTGCAACATTCCAATTTCCTCGGTTTAACTCTAAGTTACTATTGCTAAGAATAAAAGGGCCATTTTTAGCAAGATATGTTTAAGACCTTCTCATAAGGTTTATGCTTAAGGATACCAATTGATATAAGGAAGATGATCAAGAGAGAAGGTACAGGCTAGGTTTTAAATTTACAGCTAATCCCAAGTCTTCAGAATTTACAATACACCATATAAATGAAGGATTCTCTACTTTTTAACGTAAATACTAAGTCTGCACTATGCTAGTAATTTTAATCGCTTCACGCAGAAAGGGCTTCAGTCTATTTTGTTGAGATGTTGTGTTCGTGTGTTCGGCACTCACATTTGTATGTTTTGGCAACAAACGGGCTTAGTTGAAACTTCACTAACGTGAGTATAAGAATGTAGAATATGCGTGTACGAGTGCGGAATACGCTAACAACAAATATATCAATTTCATAAAAAAATGATCGAGGCCCCTTGTGCATAGAACGATTCATTCATAATGATATCCAACAAAAGGATCTTTCCGAAAATTTAATTTGCAGAAACAATGAAACGTGAATCAACAGATTCCTACAAAAATAATTGTTTATTTCAAGTCGCTGCAGAAATATAGCATGCTGCTAAAAATGTGAACATTAATTATATAGAGAAGAAAGTGAACATTCTGTACCTTATATCTGGCTTCACTTGGCAAAGAGAGAGATGGAGATATAGGGGGAGGTCCCTGACAGCTTTTAATAATAATAATAATAATAAATAATAATAATAAATAATAATAATAATAATTAATAATACTTTAATTTATTCATGGTAGAGTTAAGGCCATAAGGCCCTCTCTTCCACTCAACCACACAAATACAAATAAGTATTTTTGCCCAGTAACAAAAGAAAGAACCCACCGGTGTTGTCAGTTTTCGTCTTCCTCCTTGTCCTTATTAACAGCTGGTGAGGAAAGACTGACAAACACTGGTGCGAGAGTGAGAGAGAGTGAGCACAGCTGTCCACTATCTACAAATTTCTTGCAAAGTTAAGCCAAACGAACTGTAATATTCCTAAGCATTGCTGGAAAAGTAGAAATATTACAATTCCTTTGAATATGTAGCATCCAATCTTTGATGAGTCGAGTTCTAGACAAAACGCGTAATGCACACCTACACACATTCGAATACTTCCAATGTTTTACGTGACGAACAATAGTCATCAGTGAATGCCTCAAAATAATATTCAAGGATAACTTGACTGACAATGTTCTGGTCCTTTATGGAGCTGAACAAACAAACCTTATTTGATGGTTTGGAGATACCTGCCATAATTGGTTAATAAGTCAAGCTAGACGAACATTTCTTCATCTGTGGTCATTTGCATGAAAAATCGGAAATTATTCAAACACGGGCTTGAGTATTGTAAGGCCTACTGAAGTATTCAAGAATGGTCATTGTTCGATGTGTGACGAATTGAGTCATCACATCTCCACCTTTGTTCAGAATATTCCTACTTAAAGAATTTGTACATGGTAGGGGCCTATGTTAAAAATCATTGGTTGTTAATTATTGAGTTAACATGTAGGCCTATACTCTTTCTTCAATATACGATAGTACTGATAGAAATTACCAGTATGATATGCGTTTTTCTATTAATTTATTCTGCGGCATGTTTTAGACACAAGTCTGCAGTACTTCACTACATTGTTGAGACATTTCACTTATGGCTTTGTTATTAAACATTTTTTTTTTTTTATTATTAATTATGAATACTTAATTGATTATCAATTTCAAAAAAATATAACAAGTTTCTTCTACTTACACTATACAACAGTGTAAAATTTCGGACAATTTATAATCTGGACACAATTATTAACTAACTCACTGACAATATTGAATCCGGAGTCTCACAGCCTCGTGAACGTAAGCTCTCCTACATACAGTCCTGGGTTTGCATTTTTCCCGACATTCCCTGCATAGTTCACCTCCCTGAAAATCATGGTTAATATTATTCTTCCATCTCATTCTTGACAATATCCTGGGCGCTTTCTTGTTCATCCTTTCCAGAATTAAGTCAATGCGACCTGTTCCGGTCTCAAGTCCATCGTTTCCTTCGCCGTCCCAAATATCTTTTTCCATCCGGTTTATAGGTGTTGAGCGTTTTGGGCAATTTGTATTGTCCATTCTGTCTACATGTTCTTTCTATCGGTAATTGTGTTCTTCTAGTTCATCAATATTGAAAATATCTCCGGTTCATTTCTTATTGATTCATTATGTAATCTATCCATGTGTGTACATCCTTTTACGGATCTTAAAAATTTAATTTTAGTGGCTTGAACGTGTGAGATATCTTTCTTTATAGTAGGCCTACCCAAATTCAGATCCATATAAAAGAACAGGAACAGCCATAATTTTATAAAACCTGAGCTGAGTTTCTCTTCGAGTCTTTCGGAGGGTTCTTCTTAAGGTGCCACACATCTTTCGTATTCCTGCATTTCGGTTTAAAGTGTCCTTTTTTTTAATTCTACTATTCAGTAATTTTTTATAATGACAGGTTTTTTTGTGTTCTTGCACGTAATCGGGTAAAAAAGGACTTGAGAATTGGGATGGAATATCAATTGTTTTTAATCATTTCAGTCAATCTCTCAAGTTAAATATTTCATGATCATAATAGTTTCTCTATTAAAAAATAAAAGTACTTTCTTTCCGTACATTTCCTTCTTTTGTTTCCCATTTAAGGCCTCTTCCTTTGGCGATATAACTTACAAATGACACTCCTTATCGGATGTATTTTCTGCAGACTATTTCTGTCAAGCTTGTCGTTAATTCAAACAACTATCTACATCCACCAATTACTGACTTCTTTCTAATAAGATAAAACTTTGATATTTCATTCTTTATTCTTACAATATAAATATTATATGCCTATTGTTTGTAATATGTACATCATTTAACTAGGACTTGTTTCTCGGATCTTAATAGTCATCTCACAGTATTTTATGAAATTCTTTGTTATTTTATGTTCTGCTCTTACTTTATATCTTAATTTCATTCCCACAGCACTACAAATTTATCCTCATATTGATGTTAATATATTTTATTTTATATGTCAACATTTAACTCATATTAGTTTTTAATACAATAATAGAACAATAAGTATATATGTATATTCTTAAGATTTTATTGTTCCACTTAACAATTTAAAGCTTCAGAGTGCACAAGCCTAATATAAATATTGCTGAAAGAAATGTAACATTCAATATTTAGACTGGGACCCGGGGCGATAAAACGGAATTTGTACAATAAAAGGAATGCCTACATAAATGCACTGATCTTAATGGCATAAAAATCTATGAACATGGTAGGCTATTATAACATACATTATCCATAGTAATTCTCCCCGAGGGCTGGTCTTTCACTGCAATCATAGCATTTTCATGCTATGCTTTGCAGCTTTACTAGGGAATTATAGGGTGGTAGCTTCCCCGTTGCTTTCCACACTATTATAATATAGACTTAAGAAATCTTTTTTTTTCTCGTAGTTTTTTATATCAAGTCTACACTAATTAAAATAAATATAAAAGTCGAAAATAACTTATTGTACAATTTTTTTTGCGGTTACGGAGAAAATCAAGTATTTGTTTGGTTAATCTGGAGTTCATTCTGAGAAGATGGCCGTAAAAATTTATTCTCCTTTATCGCATAGTATCTGAAAGTTTATCAATTTTTTTTGTAGAGAGTTTTATTCTTGATATTTAGTATCTTATTATGTGGAAATTTTGTCCTATATTTTTTATTATTATCATTTTATATATTATTAACTATTATTATAACTTATTATTATTACTTATTATTATTAACTTATTATTATTATTAACTTATTATTAACTTATTATTATTATTATTATTTATTATTATTAATTATTAATACTAAAATCTTATTAAAAACTGTTAGCAGTAGAAATGTATTTTTGAAGGCGATCGGCAGAATTTCAAGATGTGATAAAGTCAGAAATAGCACAGTAATATTAAATATGCAAGTTGAAAAAAGTAGAAAAAAATAGAAGAAAAATTTTTTAATGGATTGGACATTCCATAAGAATGGAAGAAGAAAGAATACCATACCTTGATTGGAAAGCTATTGGAAGAAGTGGAAAAGACAGATCTAGAGAACGTTTGATAGAAGAGTGAGAAGTATGGAAGCTAGAGATTTGAGGAAAAAATACGCTTTACGCAGAAACCTCTGGCGACAAATCATTTTGGGTTGAAGGAGAACCACTGTAGTATGAAATATAATATTTCTTAGGACGGAAAAATCCAAGGAGCAAGTCCTCCGGGAGGGACTCTAAGCCGTGGGTCCCGAGTCTGAAGATTTTCAGGCTCGTAAAAATCCTTAAGCTTGAATGAAAAGGCCTCTAAGCAAAATTTGCCGAATTTTCTCGTCCTAGTACTACCTTGGTTTCCTAGATGTCAGTATGAGGCGGAACGCTGACCACGTACCACTCAAAATGACGTCTAAACGAAAACAAGTGTAACTAAATTAGTATGGTTCAAATTCTTCCCTGTAGGGGAGAACACCTAAATCTCTGTAAGGGAAAACATAGGCTTACAATACAATACAAATTATTATTATTATATTATATTATTATTATTATTATTATTATTATTATCATTATTATTATTATTGACAGCTCCATAGAGCAAGCGGTTAGACGCTCGCTTCTCACCGCTGCTGCGGTTCCGAGATCGAGTCTCTGTTACCCCATGTGGGTTTCTTGGTGGACGAAACGGAGCTTAGGCTTGTTTTTCTCACTGTTTCTCCCGTTTTCCCCTGCCACAAATTTCATTCCACCATTTCACCATACTCATTTCATCCATTTCGTTTCATATCATTCCTCCATTCCTGTGACGATGCGTCATGAGTGGTCGGCCGACACACTTGTCGTTCACAGACCTCTATGAATAGGCTATAGGCTAGGTGTCTCATCTCATTCCTGGACCCGACCCTGAGTTGGACAAGTGTTGAGGATATTTATTATTATTATATTATTATATTATTATTATTATTATTATTATTATTATTATTATTATTATTATTATTAGCCTTCATAAGTAGACAAATCAAATGAGAATTTAGATCTGAGATTAGATTAAGACTCAACATGGTAATACTTCTAAATTATTTCATATTTTAGCAGAATATAGTTAGGTATGTGTTACGTACACTATGTATGAAACTGCTATAAAACAGGACAAGTTTCCTTCAAGTTTAATGTTGCGTGGTAATAATTATAATAAGCTACCCTTTGTTTTATGTACAAGTTATTATCGTGGTGGGGATTCGAACTATAGACTCCGGATCTGATATAAAAGTCACGGTCCGTTGGTTTTAATGGCAACAATTATAATTTCTAAGAGTAATAACAATAGCTGTGATCGGTCGACCATGTCTAGTCTATTTTAACTTGGAGGCAGGAGGTCTTTAAAAAACTTTTGTCTGTTCCAAACTTTAAGGGAATGACTTCATTCCAAGAACTCTGCCTATCTCAGGCTAACAATGGGTGATCTTTCCCATTCTATTCTCCGTGCACAATATTCTGCGAGAGCGAGCTAAATCAATACTCTTAACTTAATATTATTATCCACCAAAACAGATTCTATTGAAGGCACATCTTAGCATAGTTGGTTAAGGCAATGTCCTAAAAGCCGGAAAATCAGGGGTTCAAGCCGTGGTGCGGTCAGCATTTTTAAACTGGCCTAAACATTCTGGCGGTATCATGGTCCTGGGATCCACTCAGCCTCTAACTGAAATGAGTACCAGACGCTAGTTCTGGGGGCAAGAAAGCCATCACGTAGGGCTGACATCTCAGGCGGAATTGTCTAGAAAGATTAAGCCTTAACATCCTACCACCTCATGGGCCTCTTTAGGCCTGTAGTGGAATCACATTATCTTTTTTTCTAGATATTCTACTGAAATTTTGAACAGATGAAGAGCAGAACCATGACACCCAAAATTATAACTGCCAGAATACTTAGATATAATGTAGGCCTAAGCTATGCTGAATAGTTGGCCTAGAATTACATATATTTTCATTTACCAAAGATCTTGAAGAGCTAAGGTCATGAGTATTGTAATTCAAAGCTAAGCGTGAAAGACTAATTATTCTGCTCAGAAACCTCTTATTTTAATCTGCAGGTTCATTTATGAGCCTCCCCAAAGAAGCTATTCTTAACATTTTTACTCCTTTAAAAACCAATAGATAGGCCTATAGGTTTGAACCCATTCAATTTGGAACCAATCTTTCCCATTCTATTCTCAGTGCACAATATTCTGAGAGAGCGAGCCAAATAAATTACTGTTAAATTAATATTATTATCCACCAATACAGATTGTATTGGAGTCAATCCGTAGCAGACTTGATTAAGGCAATATGCTGCATGAAGTAACAGAGATGCGAACTCGGAACGCAGAAGTGAAGGAAGATTGATTAACCGGCTTACCTACTAATATTTTATATGTGATATAGCCTAATATTAAAATGAGAAGTAGGCCTACATTATATGAAAGGCATACTCATGATTTTTATTCCCTGAAAAATCCATCGACACAATCCTGGTTTGAACCCGCGAACATCGAAATCAGAAGCAAGGAAGGTAACAACTAGACCATCGGGACAGAATATTAACGTCTATTTTTCAGTCGTAATAGGCCTACCAATGGTTTAAGCTTCTTCTTCTTCTTCTTCTTCTTCTTCTTCTTCTTCTCAACACTTCACGGGCTAGGCAAATTGGCTGTTCCGCCACACTGTTGTTCTGTCCATCTTTCCACTGGCCTTCCTACATTCCTTGAACCTCTTGGCTTGTAGTTAAATGCTGCTTTTGATAATCTTGTTACATAATGGTTTAAACTATTAAAGGATATCAATTCTTAGGCCTACCTACTCCCATCTTGTTTTAAACTTCTCTGAATTCGAAAATTGTATTATATAGCTATATAGCCTATATAGGCCTACTATAGTGTTTCTCATTTTGAAAATATGTAGATTCGCTAAAAAAACAATAATAGCTTATTGGTTATAGGCTAATAGCGAGTTGCTTCAGACGACAGCGTTTGTTACTCGTATTTGGGAGGTCTCATTTTTAAATTCAGAGCCGATTAATCTCATTGCGGAAGATATGAACTAACTAACTGACTATCAAACCGTTAGGTTCATGGACGCGCGGTTATAAGCTCTTCATACATCCCTTTCCTGAGCTAGTGTTTTCCAATCATCCTATGTATGATATACTTAGGCCCTACCTCCAATAACAGTCCATGTTATTCTCCCACTTCTTGGTCAACCAACTGGGCGTTTTCCCTCTTGTTTTCTACAATCCCTCTTGTTTTCCTACAAGCTTCCATGACCCTCTTTCATTTTCCATTCGAGCCACATGTCCTGCTCATCGAAGTCTACGTGACTTTACTATTCTTATTATAGGCCATCTGTTTTCCTATTAAGATTATGTAGCTTATGTTATGAATTCGTCTCCATACGCCTGTCAGTTCATCTCTTTGGTCCAATATTTTTCCTCAAATACTCATAATAATAATAATAATAATAATAATAATAATAATAATAATAATAATAATAATAATAATAATAATAATAATAATAATAATAATAATAATAATATAATAATAATAATAATAATAATAATAATAATAATAATAGTAATAATAATAATAATAATAATAATGATATGTATCATTACCATGTTATAATACTATTAAATTAAATCAGTAGAGAAAAATACATTATAAATATCACTGTAATGTATTTATAACATGTAATCGTTTATGTTTATTGTAATTTATATGTAAGACTATTTTTTTTGTATTTTTTAAAACCTGGTTGAGTGGCAGACAAGGCCGTAAGGCCTTAACTCTGCCAGGTATTATTATTATTATTACTATTATTATTATTATTATTATTATTATTATTAAACATGTAGGCCTACAGAAAGCAAACAACAATATAGGCCTAAATACATTGCTTATTGGATACAAACAAGGATTCAAATGCGATATAACATAGATGTTAAAAGTATTTGTAAGAAACATTAATTGCATATTGGTAATACACAATATAAAAGTACACTTTTCGTCTATAGACAAGACAAATAATTAAAAATTAAAAATACCAATAACTGAAAGGAAAAAAATCTCTTATAAATATTTACAAATCGAAGCTATTACAGTATTCCATTTACAAATTGAAAAGGAAGAAATTCCCACAAGTTGTTTGCAGATGTAATCGTAACCCATATTTACAGACATCCAAGCAGACTATCTCGTACAAATTAATTTCATTATGTATTGCGTAAAACTAATACTTTTGTAATCCATTAGCCGTGCAGCTACTCTTTCCCCATAAAATCATTAAAATTAATGTAGTCAATTTATATCGAGAAAACAGTCAGCACCAAAGCATTGTGAAACTTCATATAATTTAATTACATTTTTACTTGCGCAGGTAAACAAATTTCAATAGAAACCGAGTGAAATGATTGTATAGTTGCTATTTTGTTATTCAACGTCATCACATAGGCCTGTATTTTAGAGCGAGAGGCTAACAAAGTATAAAATAAAAGATAGATTCCTGCCTGTAACCGTTCGGGTTGGTACCCTCATCCTAAAATCAAAATAAAGTAGGAATTAAACTTCTTTCAAAAAAAATAAAAAAGTAAACAATCTTATTCTTCCCAGCAAAATAATTTTAAAAATAAGATAATAAACCAACCAATTAAATTAATAAAATTATTAAACTCTATAGAGTCTTCTCGTCCCATAAAGTTATTTAAGCTTTCTTATAATAGGGGTATATTAACATAAAAATAAAAATACTGATAAAAATTGTTGATTGAACAAATCAGTATTTAATATAAAACATAATGGGGCTAAAAAAATTAAAGGAAGAATTGTTATGTTGTATTGCATCAAGATCGTCACTTACTATAGTGATCTATTAAAAACAGTTTAAAGATATAGCCTATATTCGTCATAGCCTAGTATTTACTAGGCGTGAAGAGTGATTCCTTAATTAGGCCTATAAAAACCCAATTTTGCGCTATCTTTCACCAGTACTGATTTGTTTCACATGGTCAGGAATGGGATGCATTTACAAATTATAATATTTTGTACTATAAAAGTAAGGTTTTTGAACACTGCAAGTAATTTGGGTTTTTTATGCATAGATTACTAACACTCTCGCACAACCTTCACCCCGAAGAGGATGGATGTATTCAGGATTTTCTGATCCTACAGGGATTGCAACATTTCGAGAACCCTCTTCCTACAGAAAGTGTACCTAACTTAATTAGCTATAGGGCCTATAGGTAATAACAGACAAGAATAAAAAGTAAAATATTAAAAATATTAATGGTAAAAAGTAAAGTAAAATATTAATCGGGAATGAATAATTGCTGCGAGAAATAAAAAAAAAAAGAAGATAAAAGTGGTGTGGATATTTACAAAGAAAACTATACATAGACTATCATAATTCATAATTGAATATAGATTAAAGGGAAGGAGAGACATGTAGAAAGGAGACTAGAGCGATATTAGAATCGAAAAGTTTACTAAAGCTTAATCCACCAACGCTTAATGCGAAAAGGATTGACGTATTAACAAATAATGACTGTAAAGAATAGCGCGGGCAGGGCAAAGGGATTTTAGGAGGAGTGCCACATCAGGATAAACCAGTTTCGCACTTCTGATTTCCTTGTTCATCGCGTTAGCTAACCTATGTGATTACATCTCACGGGACATCCCGTGATGACGACCTAATTTTTAAGTAAAAAA
>JASPKZ010002746.1:0-70808 GCA_030220185.1 Diploptera punctata | reverse complement strand
CTTCTGCTCTTGTGATGAAGAAAGCTCCTCCTTTTTATTATTCTGATCAGCTCAGATGAATATTTTTCTCCAACAAATACATTGAATATAGTAAATAATGAACAGATTCCTTGATTTTACTGAGTTGTTTAATAAAAAATAAATTAATAGCCTATATTATTGATTATAATATACAGTATGATGTGTTTCATTATTTCTCCACTAGGGTGCATTCTTACAATATTGCGATCCATTTGGCAATAAATAATATAATCAAGTTGCAGTGAATATATGCAACCTCACATTGCAGTTTACATTAAATATATATTTAAAATACTAGTAACTATATCTAAATACCGACTTTTGAGTAAACAGCTTAATGTTATTGTTAAATAGTCGTAACAAATGCCACTCTTGATTTTCAAATGCTCTAGATAAATTGGAAATCACTCATGGCATTACTTATGATAAATGATGATGATGATGATGACGGATGAGGATATATGAAGTGGAATAAAATACTAGTACAGTTTCAGTTTATACAAGTATTGGAACTCTCGAAGCAAAGGAAAATATCCCTAATCTTACGCTATGAAACTACTGTAGAACAAATATTTAATTACGTGCGAATCTGGTGGAATATTTTACTTTTGGAATGGTTTTTTTTTTTACAAATAAATGCCCTGAAGTTAATGTAAATACAAGTACTCAAATATCGAAAACATACACGTCTGTCTTAACACTAGAGGAAATCCAACTAGGATTACAACTTTGATGTTGAAATATAGCGTGTGTTAAACTGCGATTCCTCATTTTGAATCTTTGTAGATGATTAGCTGTTTACATAATATTCAAACACAACTACAGAGAGACATTGCCTCAAACTTGGCAAATCTTAATTAGAGATTAACTTGGATTATATTTGATACTAGCTAATATCCGGTGTGCGCCGCTACTGCTAAATAAATGTTAATGTATTTTTACCACAAGCCGTGCGCTGTTATGCTTGCCCGGGAATCTGCTTATCCCGATCTTCTTGGTATCATTGAAAGACAAAAAATGGTTATTGTGAGTTATCTGTAGAAGATAAACATATGCTGCCGCGGACGTTTTGTAGAGGTTTTTGAGATATTCAATTCTGTTACATTAATTTGTGTATTTGTTATGGTCTAAGCAGCGTAAGCCATTTAAGCGTCAAAATAGGGACTTTATTTCACATATTTCACTATAAAGGGTGATTTTTAGGGGTGAAAGGGTTGAGCATCACAACTCTCTTACAGCCTATGTTCATCCCCGGAATCTCCTGAACATTTTCCAAAAAGCCCCATCTCAATCGGATTAACGGTATGGCAGAGCACGCTTGCTCGGGAATCTACTTATCCCGATCTTCTTGGTATCAATGAAAGACAAAAATGATTATTGTGAGTTATCCGTAAATTATAAACATATGCAGTCATGGACTTTTTTGTAGAGATTTTTGAAATATTCAATTCTGTGTACATTAATTTGGTGTATTTGTTATGGTTTAAGCAGCGTAAGCCATTTAAGCGTCAAAATAGGGACTTTATTTCACGTCTTTCATTATAAAGGGTGATTTTTAGGGGTGAAAGGTTGAGTATCACAACTCTCTTATAGCCTATGTTCATCCTGGGAATTTCCTGAACATTTTGCAAAAAACAAGAAAATAGGATCAACGGTATGGCCGCGCATAGACTACGATTAAACAAACAAAAAAACAAACATTGGTTTTTATATATTAGATTTAAGTATTTAGTAAATATGTTTTGGTTGAGGTGTTAGAGTTATGTTTTTTTGCCTCTAGTCCCGAGGTTCGCGGGTTCTAACCCAACCGTGGCAGATACTCTATTTCCATAAAAAAATTAATTAACTTTGATATTGCAGGCTTACTTTTATTTATCTTCCCATTATTTGTAGCATCATGACTTCCATTGGTACTAATTGTTGTTCCAAAATGTAAATATTCGTCATGTGCTTTTATTTTTCCATGTTTAATAATATCATGGCATCGGGCTAGCTCCCTGTTCATTAAAAAAAATGCAATGCAAATTCTAGGGCATTCGATAAGTAATGGCAACACAGTTGTATATAAGCGATCATAGTGTTTACCATTGTAATCTTGTATTTTCTGTCCAGCCTAAGAAAGACACTTCAGGAAATAAATGGGCGGGTAACCCACGAAGCACATGACTGCTGCAGATACTGCGATTCGTTCATGACCAAAGCACAATTCAGCGGAAGCGAAAAAATAGATCATCTACTCGATTAATATAGAATAGAATTAGAATAGATTTATTTAGCCTGGTGGAGTTAAGGCCATGTGGCCTTCTCTTCCACTCACCAGAACAAGCATATGTTACATATGAATACAAAAAAAAACAATAATAGTCATATAAAACAGGACAAACATATGTTACACATGAATACAAAAAAATTACAATAATAGTCATATTAAACAGGACAAACATGTTACATATAAATACAAAAAAAAGTTACAATAATAGTCATTGAACAATTAATTATCTGTCATATTGAATAATAATGAAATTAATGTCTAATAATAGAATGAAACTAAATACAATTAAAATTAAATTAATGACACAATGAATAAAAAAAGGAATAACAGCTCGAATCTACTATGCATAAAAAGAAGAGAAAAAAAATACAAAGAAAGTAATAAACTACAATGAATTAATCTAATTACGTATTTAAAGCTATTTATGTTAACTATAGTTGATCAGAATACAGTACATATGTACATATTTCTTCGAAGGTCAGAGACTAACTAAAAATTCGCATTTCTTCTAAAATGAACGATTCTTGAAAGGAAGTTGAATTTTAGTTACAAATATGGCGGCTATCGGTAGTTTATATTAACTTAACGCGGTGATGATAAAATGTGTGATCAAAATTATTAGAAGTACAATGGGGAAATTGTTAAAGAGTGATGAAAAACGGTTGTTAAATGTATTTTATAAGTTTAGGAGCATAATCCTGGCACTGTAGTGAAATACATAGTGTATTAATTATCGGCTTGTAACAAACAGCTGACAGAGTTCGCCTGCACTCTTACACGTGCTGCTCGGAGTAAATGTCAAACTTTGCTTCTTACGTTGGACAGATAATAGTAAGTTGTTCAGCAGTCTTTTTTGTATCAATCTGTAATATTGAAAGTCTCGAAACAGCAATCTATTGTGAATACAATTATGTTTATCACATGTAGTAATACTTACTTACTTAATACTTAATACAGGCTTTCCACTTTACAGCAGTTCGCCCTTGATTCCTGCTTTCAAGAGATTCCAATCTTCCTATTGTCCTTCTTCCAAGCCCCTCTTCATCATGACATCATATATTGCCTCATTCCATGTTCTTCTACTTCTCCCCCTCTTCCTTCTGCCTGGTACCATCCAATCTAACACCTGTTTAGGCCACTGGTCTTCCGTGTACATGTCCATACCACTGTAAAACTCTCTTTGTTATTCTATCGATAACAGTTACTTGTGACAATTTCTTATGAGGTAAGATTGGCATTAATTTTTTGTCTTTTATTTTTTAGTAGGTAGTTATAATTTAATAATATTTAATCTGTTTCAGAATTATTTATGATTTATTTATTTAACTTTACCTTTGTCTTTAGTTTGGTTTACTTCTTGTTTGGCTGAAACTAATCGAACTCCCTTTGATTTTGCTGAGGGAGAATCAGAATTGGTGTCTGGATTTAATGTAGAGTATAGAAGAGGGGGATTTGCATTAATTTTTTTGGCTGAATATGCGAGAATTTTATTTATGAGAATGCTTTTTTGTGTTATTTTCCTTGGATGTTCTATTTCTTGTTTAATATATGTATTTCTAATATGTTGTAGCCTAGATATTCTCATAATTCTCCGTAATCCATCCATTTCTGTCGCCAAGATTATTTTCTGCATCCTTTCATTTATTGTCCAGCTTTCTGATCCGTATGTAGGTATACTTTATATTATTGTCTGTATAATCTTTGGTTCTTTTTTTTTTGTTTTCTGGTCAAATTTCAATTCCATAAAATACCATTCAGGGATATAATCGCCTTCCTTGCACAATTTACTCTGTTAATAATATATATTTCGCAAGTGTAGTAAGTAATACCAGTCCTAAAAATATGTTCAGTAGAATTTGTCTAGTAGGTGGAATTGGTAAGTACCCGAACATCCACCAAATTCACCAGACAGGGACCTTGTGACTGTAACTTATTCCCAAAGATCAAATAACTTCTACAGGGCATTAGATTACAATCAGTAGTTGATATCTAGAAAGCCCTAGGTAAATCAGATGAGAGATATATCAAGAAATGGTGCTGCATATGGAGTGGTCCGTCTTCCAAGGATTTGGAAACGTAGGTTATAGTTGACTTAGCACGATACTATAAATCAAGTTCACAATATCAAAAATAACCTTAATACTTTTTTTGTGATGGTCGAGTCTCATGGGCCAGTGGCCAACGTTTCTGACTACAGTTCATGGGGTCCCGGGTTCGATTCCCGGTCAAACTGTAGGAATTTTTCCTTAAAGGGAATTATTCCTGTAGCTGCCCATGGTCTGGAATTTACGTTGAGAACTCTCCTGGTGCTTCATTATCATTTGTCACCCATCATATCATCGGGGTAACGAAACTTCGCCTTCCAGGTGCCCCAACCTAAGAAATGGATTACAATTCCGCCAATGTCAGAGAATAAATAAAGTATTATTATTATTATTATTATTATTATTATTATTATTATTATTATTATTATCATTATTATTATTATGAAAACCTGAAATGTCATAAAAGACAACCTGGTGACATTAGACAAAAAATACGTTATTGTTATTATTATTAATATTATTATTATTACTATTATTATTACTTACTTACTTACTCACTGGCACTATCGAACCCGTAGGTTCATGGCCGCGCGGACATAAGTTCTCCATACATCCCTATCCTGAGCTAATGCTTTCCAATCATTCCCTGTATAACTACTTCCCTCAAATCATAGTTAATGTTATTCTCTCACCTCATTCTTTGTCTACCAACTGGGCGTTTTACCTCTGGCTTTCCTACAACAAGCTTCCATGCAAGTTTATTATTATTATTATTATTATTATTATTATTATTATTATTATTATTATTATTATTATTATTATTATTATTATTATTATTATTATTAATATTATTATGTATGATATTTGAAATATCGCCTTAGTACTCATCCAGGCTCACCATAAAGATATTTGCAGTGGTATGTAAAACGAAAATAAATCAATAAAATATGAACATTGAATAAAATTTGAATGAAAGTTTTTGCAAGTATTCTGTTTTAAAAAATGTCGTTAAAATATAGACGAAGTTTTTGAATTGATGTTAGTGAAATATAACATACTATTATTTACAAATATGAAAACAAATATTTTGTAAATATGTCCAAATTAGAGGACTCCACTATACATTAGTCTTAAGGTTTAACGAAATTCTTTTTCTGTTTTATTTTACAGTATCTTTCGGAAGTTATTTTTATTTGTAATAAAAATTTGCTGAAAAAGTTCATGGAAGATAGTTTATTTTCTTCAAAGGAATTCTGATATACTGTATATTTCATATTTGAAGAAAGAGTTAGTTTTTGTCAATGCCTGCAGCATTTGTCTTTCGTCACATCAGTTTGTGTCAGTTTTCTACATTAGGCGCAGCCCAAGATATGTTTTGTCCATTTCCCCAACTCTTGAAAGGACTTTTCTAACTAAACTCGCCAATCAAAACTTTATCAACTGGGGAGTGTTAGTTGCTACGGATCCCCCATCTCGGATATCGCAGAGATGGGAGATTGCTTTCACACTGAGCAAGAAAAGACGTAACCACACACAAGAGAAAGGACTTTCTTCCTCATCTTGTAAAAATAGAAGTTAGTTTGGATTATCTAGTAGAGAATTGAGATGATATTGTTAAGTGGCTTCCTTCCTTTTCATATTCTTCTCGTTTTTTCCTCAGAAAAATGTCTCCAGTCTGTTTTCTCGTGAAATATTGACTTTATGAATTAGAGGTCTGACATAGCAAGAATTAATAATAAATAATATTAATTGCAGAAATGACGATTTCATAAAATACAAAAACTTAAAATTATTGAGAATGGGAACAATCAGTGTAGTATGTATTCGTTGTTTTATTACAAAATAACACTGAGCAACACAAAATTACCTTTTTGCCACAGAAAGAAAAATATGTGATTCTGATAGTATTTTTTATCCTAAATTCAAATATGATATCGGTTTTCTCCATCACGCAAGGTTTCCGAGAGACAGGCATTATAATTTCAAACACTTTAATATTTTCTACATTCGTAACTACTCAATATTCGAACATTCGGACTCACCTAGAAAGTAAGGAATGGCGATTTTCTGATATATTTCGCCTGTGAAGCATCCCTCTTGATGGTCCAACAATAATCGGCCAGCATATTACGATTCCATTTGCCTTGATATCTCTTTTCCATAGCTGAAATCTCCTGATGAAAGAGTTCTACGTGCTCATCGCTCACTGCGCCAAGATAATAAATGGACGAAAAAACGTTTATTAAAAAAATAATTATTTAAATCCATTAATTGAAATTGAAATAACAAAACTGTGGGTGATGGAGAAATTCCGAATACATATTTGAAAACACAATAAAAAAACTGCATCAAGTACAACTATTGGTACTCATGACACAAAAATCATCTTGACCAGTGTAATTTGTATATATATATATATATGACATGAATCAAAAATAAACCTTGAGTCGGGATTTGAACCCGAGATCTCTAACTCTATATCTTTGATTCTCTATCATGAGGGTCATTGGGACATCGGTCCAACTGCCATTTCGTGGCTACTATGACAAGTAAGCACATAACTAATTCACTGGCACTATCGAACCCGTAGGTTCATGGCCGCGCGGACATAAGCTCTCCACACATTCCTATCCTGAGCTAATGTTTTCGAGCCATTCCCTGTATAATCTACTTCCCTCAAATCATGGTTAATTTTATTCTCCCACCTCATTCTTGGTTACTAAATGGGCGTTTCCCGTACGGTTTTCCAACAAGAAGTTTCCATGCACGTCTTTCATTACCGCTCGTGTCACATGTCCTGTCCATCGCAGTCTACGAGACTTAACTGTTCTATAAACACCATGTAGTTCACTGTTGACCTGTATGTTCATCTCTATTTGGTCCAAACATTTTCCTAAGAACTTTATTCTCAAATACTCGTAATCTCCTTTGCTCCCTCAATGTAAAAGACCATGTTTCGCATGCATATAATATAACTGGTAGAATAATAGTATTATATATTTTCAGTTAAACATTTTTTGAAAGTAGATGGGACGTCAAGAGTCCCTGTTAAGCTTAATAGCACGTATAACTAAGCATATGAAAGAATATTTACTTATAGCAGTAACGCTACTGTGTTTCGTGTTATATATATATATATATATATATATATATATATATATATATATATATATGGTATGGTATGACAAGTAAAATAAATGCCTGGACGGGATTCGAACCCGGATCTCTGAGTCTGTACCTTAGCGTGATATCCATTACACTACCAGGCGAATTCAATTCAAACACTTATTTTTCTTATATATGTATTATACTCTCCATTATTACTAGATGTCGCGAGAACACTGTCTTCACTGCCATCTAGTAGCTGACTATAACAAGTAAGCAAATTAAAGACAATATTTATTTTACTTTATAACAGTGACGTTTTATCGATGTTATAATTAAATGTTTAACATTGAGCAATGCAAGCTTAATATGGTATGATAAGAAAAATAAATGCCTGGACGGGATTCGAACCCGGATCTCTGAGTCTGTACCTCAGCGTGATATCCATTACACTACCAGGCGAATCCAATTCAAACACTTATTTTTCTTATATATGCATTATACTCTCCATATTACTAGATGTCGCGAGAACACTGTCTTCACTGCCATCTAGTAGCTGACTATAACAAGTAGTAGTAGTAGTAGTAGTAGGAATTTATTAGACAAAAAGTAAGATATTTACAATATTATTTACAAATATGGGTCGCACGGGCAGTAAGCCGTACGTGCTGTTGACAGTCCGTTACAATAAAGTAATAATTGGTACTAGTGTAAAGAAAAATAAACAAAGAAAACACAATAATATTACAATTAAGTAATAACACAATAGCAATAACATTACAATTACATGAAGAAAACACAATAATAATATTACAATTAAATAATAACACAATAGCATTATACACTAAAACATGAACATTACAATTACATAAAGAAAACACAATAATATTACAATTAAGTAATAACACAATAGCATTATACACTAAAAAAAACATTAACATTACAATTACATAAAGAAAACACATTAATATTTCAATTAAATAATAACACAACAGCATTTATACACTAATTAATTTATATATAATTGTTAATAATTAATGGTATTGCATTTTGATAACATATATTTATTCCTGAATGAGTGTTGTCCTTATTTTTCGCGTTTTGTCCAGAAATTTACCGAGGTTTATCCAATTTTCTGGATTTACCAATAACTCGTAGCATGCCAATCTTTCCCGATTTGAATTTAGAAATCTTTCCGGTAATAACTGACGTCTCCAATATTCTAAATCATTACATTTTCCTAATATATGTATCTCATCTTCAAAGTTCCCGCACATTGGACATATTCGCATATCGTGATCGTCGCTGATTTTTAGAAATTTCCATGCCCCTAGCCTAAACCAAGCAAGTCCTGATCTCCTTAAATCCTAGGTTGAGTATATACGATTCTTTTCCCCAGACGTGTTTTAGGTCTCTTTGTAAACACAGTGAGCGTTTTCCTGTACATTCGGCGAAGGTATCTTGTTGGTTTAGATCTAAGTACCTCCTCCTTATTTTTCTCCACACGTTCTTGCGATTTTCAGTCCCTTTTTCCCATATCCAGCCCATCCCAATCTTTTGGAGTTCTCTCCTAACCTCGTCTGCCCAAAATTTAACATCTATGTTTTTAATTTGGTGGTCGTAACAAATTGCTCTAAGCATTGTTTGTTCACCTTGGATTACTCGCAACCAGTATTTGAGTACAACGAATTTTACAGTTAATGTCGTCCTGGAATGACCCGAATTCATATAAAATTCCACAGTTAGAAAACGGCCTTACTAAGTCCTGTAATATACTTTAGAAAATGCGTATATACCTTATTTAGTATTTCCGTTCTTTGGAAACCCCAAATCTCACTACTATAGTGCATTACTGGCCTGACCATCGCTCCATACATTTTTTCTAATGTGCTGACTGGAATATCAGGCACTCGACCCAGAATACCGAGTACACTGTTAAGTTGTCCCCTCCCTTTAAATAATGCTATATCAATGTGTTTTTTCCACTTTCCGTTCATTTTCAACGTCGTACCAAGATATTCAAAATGTTTCACGTTTTGAAGAACTTGATCTCTGTATTTCCATTCCTCTGTTCTACCATAAACCGTCCCATTTTTAAAGGTCATTGTTTTTGTCTTACTAACATTTACAGTCAATCCCCAATTCCTACAGTATATTTCAGTAGGTCAAGACCTCTTTGCAATCCCTTGATTGTCTTGGAACAGATAATTAAATCATCTGCATACAACAGGACTGGGATTCTAACATTTCCTATCTCCAGAGCCTCAATTTCTCCTTCTAGCATTACGTCTACAATATCATCAACGAATAGATTAAATAGCATTGGTGATAAAATGAAACCTTGTCTCACTCCCCGATTGGCTTCACTGCTCTCTGTAATGTGCCCTTGGTCTAATTTTATACAAAATTTAACATATTTATAAATTGACATTAAAGCATGTATCATTTTATGAGACAATCCTTTCCGATTTAATTTTTCCCAAAGTGCGCTTCGGTCCACAGTATCAAATGCCATCTTAAAATCAATGAATGCACAAAATAATTTACCCCCCTTCATTTTCAGATTGTCATCAATTAATGTTCTCAGAACAAATAGGTTGTCCATCGTGGAGTACCCTTCTCTAAAACCTGCCTGATATTTTGAGAGCCTATTGTTCTCTTTAGCCCATTGTCTGATTCGTTCGTAAAGTACTTTACAATATATTTTTCCGAATACTGACAACAGACAAATTCCCCTATAACTTTCTGGTATCTGTGCCCCACCTTTCCCTTTGTATAGCGGTTGGATGACACCTGTCGCCCAGGCTTCCGGATAATCTCCTCCATTAAAAAGTTTGTTGATCGCAGTTTTCAAAACGTCTAATAATTTATTGGATGATATCATATTTTTCAAGAATTCCCCTGGTATTCCATCAATTCCAGGTGCTTTACCATTCTTTAAACATTTAATGGAAGAAACCACTTCATATTTCGAAATATCCTGATCCAGTAATTGAATATGAATTGAGTCAGGGATCTCAACTATATTTCCTTGATTATATCTTAACCTCTCATTTCCCAGCACCCTATCAAAGTAATTTTTCCATTCCCCGGGCGTTATTCTTGTCCGATTTATGGACTTTACTTTGAGTTCCCTTAACGCTTTCCATATGTCCGCAATGTTCCCACTTTCAGTCGCGACTCTCATTTCTTCGGATTTCTTATTTTGCCATGCTATTTTTGTTTCTGCCAATAATTCTTTATATTCCTTTCTCTCTTGCGCATAATTTTTTCTGCTTTCATCTGTGCTTTCTTTTCTAAACTTTAAAAGACTACTTTCGACAAATTTCTTCTTATTTCTACATGCATTATTGTACCACCCTTTGTCCTTCTGGTTCATTGCGTATTTAACCTTGAATTTTTCTCCTGCTTTTTGAAAACATTCTGTCAAAGTTTTAATAATTTCCTCCCCGCTAAGATCATTTAATTGCAGATCCTGTATTAGCGTTTCCAAACTCCTGATAAATTCTTCTCTCAGATCCTCGATCCACCTGAAACGGATAATTGGCCGCAATATTGTTGCCACCTCATCATTAACTGTCTCACTAATACCTTTCATATTTAAAATAAGTTTGTTTGGGAAGTGGTGTGATTCGATTCTGGAAACTATACAGAAATTACTTAGGACTGGAATCATGTCTTGTGTGCATATTGAATAATCGATTACGCTACTTCCATTTCTATTAATAAATGTCAGTTCTCCATTTTTATCTTCCCCATATTTCCCATTCAGAATTTCAAGTTCAAATGCATCGCAAAATCTAACAATTGGTTTTCCTTCTGAATTTAAAATCTTATCTTTGCTTCTCCTACCCTCACCTCGTGTTTCATTATCATCCGATTTTATAGTGATATTTTCCTCCCCAATCCTACAGTTAAAGTCCCCTAAAATTATTATTCCCGCTTCCGGAAACCTATCTTTTATTTCTGCCAACGAGTCAGACAATTCAACGAAAAAATTTGGATTGGCATACCTGGAATTTAGTGGTTGGCGGTAAATAGACAACAGACACATTTCTGCTCTTTCTGTATGGTAATATATACAAATTGCCTCTTTTAAAGTAATATTTACCTTTTTAATATATGGGTCTAAGTTAGCTTTATATAAAATGGCAACACCGCCTGGATATCTACCTCTCTTTCCTCTATTTTGATTACCCTTAAAATAACCTTTCATATTACATAGATTTACGCATTCATTAGCTTTTAACCATGTTTCTCCTGGAGCTAATATATCAAAAGTCTCAATAAACTCTACACATCTGTCCATTGAAAGTTTTTGTTTTAACCCTTCGATATTCCATGAACCGACTGTCAACAAACCCTATTGTGTTCCCTTGTCATTAGTCTTACCTGTATTTTTCGAACTTCCCCTCTCAATAGTTCCTTTTCTGCGGGTAAATTCAGAAGTCTTAGTGATTTTCTTGTTGGAGTTCTTGTGTCCGCCGGTCGTTCACCTCTTAGAGGTGGGTATGCTTTTTGCGTTCGGCCGTTTTTTGCTGTATGTTTATTGGATTCCTGGGAGTTAGTATCGTAGTGCTCCCTCTCTCTTTCTCTCGTGTAGAATTTTCTCCCTCCTCTGCTGTAAGGAGACCACCTGCTGTTGAAGCGTCCCCTGTAGGTTTTGGGGGCTCGCTGTCAATGACCTCTTCAAATTCATTTTCAGAGTTGTCCATATTTTGTAGTTGTTCCCTGCTCCAGATTCGTCCATTTATAATCAATTTATTAAATTGCATGATTGCATGGCAGCCCTGCCTCCTCGCCTCCAGCATGTGTCGCTTAAGAAAGTCCCTTTCGCGGCGCACCTTCTCACTAAAGTCTTCGGCAATATTGATACCGGTCCCTATTTACTGTCTCTAAGGATCCAACATTTTATTTTGTAGTGTGATAATTTGCATACAATCGGTCTCTTTCCACTATTCCAACGACCTACTCTGTGCGCTCTTTCAATATCACTGTCCACCAAATCAATCCCGATTTGCGCCACTACTCTTTTAACTATATGTTCAGTTTCCTCCCAGCTCTCCCTGTCTTCTTGATGCACTCCATATATCACAATATTATTACGGCGACTCTGGTTTTCGAGATAGTCTAATTTAGATTCCAGCCATTTCAATCTGTCCTCCATCCGATGCATGTTCGTCTCAATATCACGAATTTTTTCACCCACGTTGCACTTTTCAAACCCCTCTTTCACTTCAGTTGACAATGTTTCAATCAGCTTTCTAACTTCTTCCATAATGCTTTGTCCCCTGCACACTTCAACCACTCTAACAAAAACACGTCCGCTCTTCTCGACGGCTAGCACAACTTAGCAAATTAAAGAGAATATTTATTTTACTTTATAGCAGCGACGCTTTATCGATGTTATAATTAAATGTTTAACATTGAGCAATGCAAGCTTAATATGGTATATATATCCATACATAGTAATTCTGCCCGAGGGCAGGTCTTTCACTGCAATCATAGCATTTTCATGCTATGCTTTTCAGCTTTACTAGGAAATTATAGGTGTAGTAGCTTCCCGTTGCTTTCCACACAGATGAAGGATGATGATAATGATAAAGATGATGATGATGGCCGGATGATTTTCGAGGACCGTTGGGCCCTAAGCTTCCTGAAATTTGTCCTACAGGTGAGGAAAAACCTCGAAAAAAAAACCTTCAATGGGCCACTGTAATGTTTCCGATTTCATTTCTAACATTGTTTTTCTTCTTCCAATATATGAAGATTTGTCTCGTAAACTTTGTCTTTCAGGTTACCCCACAAGTAAAAATCACACACTGTTAGATCAGGGGAGCGGGACGGCCATACACCAACACTAACCACTCTATCTTGAAACACTTCCCCACTTTTATTCATGGATCCTCTGTTCTTAGGTCAGTAGCAGAATCTTGTTGAAACCAGCCATATGATTTCTCTTCCAGGAAAAAATGGGATCAAAATGTAATATCGGCACCTCTCTGCATTTACAGTCTGCTCGTAAAATATTCCACCGATTATGCGTCTATCTCTAACAGCACACCTAACTCCACCTTTCCGATCACAATGAGAGATTTCTTGAACGCGATGTGGATTTTTAGATGCCCAGTTTTGAGTGTTGACACGGCCATTTAGGTGGAACCACGCCTCGTCGGAAAAGAACAGAAGCTCTGGATCAATTGAACCGTCATTCACTGATGAAAGAAACCATTCACAATAATGGATTCGTGATACTGGGCCACCTTGTTTTAAACAATGGACACGTGTACACTAATATGGTTTTAGTTTTAATAATGTTGCTTATGTGCAGAAGACTCTGAAATTTTGTACAAACTTTGGTATGGATTTTGTTGGTGTACGTTCAAAACTTGCGCCTATTTCGTCTAACGTTTCCTCTTTGAAAACTGCGCGTTTACGCTTTTGTTTTTTTTTTTTTTTACTTAACACAGAACCAGTGGTTTCGAATTTCTTCACAATCTCATGAATTATATATGTGGAAGGAGACACTTCACCAGGTAACTTTGGAATATACTCTGTGCGAACACGGCTTGGTGATGCACAATGAAAATAACTTTCACACGCAAAAATGCGTTGCTCTAGATTCAGTCACCTGTTCTTATTGCTGGACGATACAGTACTGCCGAATGCCGCTGCTAGCATATGCGCGCGCTCAAAGGCAGCCGGTAGTGGGGGAATCAAGTAAGAGCTCGGGAGAGGTGAAACGCTCCAACCACTGGACCTTTGATACCGGACTGCGGCTAGTTATAGTTGGCAGAGGATATACATTATAAAAAAATCAGCGACGAACAAATAAAGTTGGTAGAAGACATACTATTAAATACCAACGACGAAATAATTAATTCACAAGCGCTAAAGAGGGTTGGAAATCCCTAAGAATAGCTGGAGGTTGCTGTTCACAATTGAACAATCCCGTTGGTCGAGGACGCTTCCATAGAAAATGGGCGTTTTCCTTGACAGATACAAAGGGGAGGTTTGAGAAGTGACACAATTTCCAATACATAGTGATGATGATGATGATGATGAAACGCCGTGTGCCCGTTAGGTTATAAATGAAAAATCCTGTAGTATCCCTTTCTGAATTTCAAGTATAATCATTCTAGAGTTCGTAAACAATTATACTGTCTGGTCGTAGAAAGTTTAGAAAATCAATTAGTTCACTTATTCTTAACTTACTTAACAGATTTTCATGAGTGTTTTCATTTCATTTTTTTTTAACTATTCCTTCATACACCTGCTCTTATTTTTCAAATCATTTTTTAAAGCTGTAACTAATAATGCTATGGCTACACAACTTGCTTTTATTTATTCCACGTGTTGATTGCTGATATGTCAGCCATGAAATAACTTATTGGGTAATAATGTTGTATCGTGTGGGTCGGTCCAGCAATATTATCGTCAATATATCGTGTAATGTGTTGATAATATTGATCGTCTAGGGACCCGCGTAAGGCCTCAATTCTCCCGCTTTTCTCTAGGGGTGTGCTTTATTAGCCGAAAGTCTCGACCAGCGAACATGACTTACTGTAATTGTAGTTTATTTATAGTATCCCATTTAATTAAGTAGCTTAAATTAGACGAGAAAAGTTCAGTATGTTGGCACACATAGCTAATGATATGATAATTAGGAATACAACATTTATACTATTCAATTTATATTGTTACTACATGAAATTTCAATTACAAAATTTAATATATTTTTAGTTAGTATAGTGTCTATATAATCTATATTGTCAAATATGTACTTGTATTTTGTGCTGATTGAGTGAAAGACAAAGCATTACTGACCCCTTAAGACTGCCAGAATAAATTATTATTATTATTATTATTAATATTATTATTGTTATTATTATTATGGATAATATTGTTGCCAGGGAATCTGCTTATCCCGATCTTCTTGGCATCAGTAAAGACAAAAATGGTTATTGTGAGTTGACCGTAGAAGATAAACATATGCTGGAAGGAAAATTTTCCATAGGATCGTAACAGGCCTTGGCATAATACTTGGAAGGAAGAAGAAGAAATATATTGTTGACAACAGTATTAGACGAAACGTCGAATTTCAATGAAACTGGATCATGGCCATTTATCCCTGAAAACCAACTAAAAGGAATCGAACATTTTGAAAGAATTTTTATTAAAAGTATTTCTGTTTGCTATGTGGAAAGTGGATCATACGAGAGGTCTAATTAATTTCATGTTCTGCTTCCTCTTCTTCTTTATTTCACATAAGGGCCCTTAGAGTTTGACAATAGCCTCATCAACGATCGATGCCCAAACAGATCTTCGCATGCATTTTTCACTCCTAATTTTCTGAGGTTATCCTCATCCATCCATCTTAATCTGGCCCTACCTCTTTGTCTCCTTCCTTCTGGCGTTGTTTATAAAGTCTTTCTAATGTTTTATTATCTGGCATCCTCATCACGTGCCCTAGCCTTTCCGAGCTTCAATAATGGTTACAATATTTGGTGAATATATTTATTTTCTAACTCATCATTTATTCTAATTCTCCATCTTCCATTCCCGTAAAAGGGTCCATATGGTTTACGTAAAAACCTTTATTTCCCATGTGCTTAACACATTTTTGAATTCTGTCTATGAGGTCCCAAGATTCAGACCCTTATCATCATTACTATCATTCAGTCAAAATAAAAACCTAATGGCCTGTTCCGGTCACATTATCCATCCAGTACTGTTCTGAGTGTCGATCTTGGCTTCGTTTCCTAACTGGATAATATTTTACTTTTAAATTAATCATTATTATTACTAATACATTATTAATTAAAACATAATAGTAAAAAAAGTAAAGTTAGAAAATTGGTAGTTTTTCTCAGGTAACACTGGTCAACATGATTTTTGTCTCATGAGTACCAATAGTTGTACTTAATGAAGTTTTTTATCGTGTTTTCAAATATGTATTCGGAATTTCTCCATCACTCACAGTTTTTTTTATTTCAATTTGAATTAATGCATTTAAATAATTATTTTTTAATAAACGTTTTTTCGTCCATTTGTCCATTGTAAACAAAACCAAATGAGCTAACTCAAATGGTTTCAGCTATGGAAAAGATATATCAAGGCAAATGGAATCCTAATATGCTGGCCTAATATTGTTGGACCATCAAGAGGGATGCTCCACAGGCGAAATATAGCAGAAAATCGTCATTTCTTACATTCTAGGTGATTCTGAATGTTCGAATATTGTGTAGTTACGAATGTAGAAAATATCAAAGTGTTTGAAATTATAAATTCCTGTCTCTCGGAAACCTTACGTGATGCAGAAAAACCGATATCATATTTGAATTCAGGAGAAAAAATACTATCAGAATCACATATTTTTCTTTCTGAGACAAAAACGAGTTTCTTTTTTGTTGCTCAGTGTAATTCTTCCGACATGAAGCCTCAATTTGTTTATCTGATTCTGAAAATTGAACGTCAAAAATACCAGAGAAAAACTGTCCACTTTAAAATTGTATTAAAATTCTGCCTAGTTGGAAACGGAGGCAAGGTCGCACTCTTAGAAGAGTACAGGATGGATAATAAGACCGGAACAGGCACTTTTTCTTTATCCTTCACTGCTTGATAATGAATAATTAATCATTAAACTAATGAAATTATTATCTTATTTTGATGCAGTGGTGGTGGTAAAAGAGATTGACATCTAGCTACAAAAAAGTTTTAGAGTATTTGTATAAATTACAAATTAACATTGTTGGGTTTGTTGTAAAGTAAACCTTTTGAAGCATTTTCGTGTTTTCTACTAAGTCTCGAGTCGATTTGCGCGTCAAACTTTACGATGCATCAAGTTTATCCTGATGAGAACATCAACATATTGTGTTTATATTCCAGTGTAACAGCAAACTGTAGATGAGCTGCTTCTTCAAAAGGTATCTCATTCCTTCATTTTCTTTACCACGTACATAAAGATTTTATATTACTTTTGAATATATATGAACACAGTTTTGTTAAAAATTCAGGTTCCTGCAATTAGCCAATTGCGAACGAAATGAATCTACTGAGGTCGTTCTGATCAAAATTTATTGATTTTTTTTTACAAATCTTCATCGACACCAAAAATAACTTTGACATACACGCACGCGCGCACACACACACACACACACACACACACACACACACACACACACACACAATACATACATATATATATATATATATAATATATCCATCCATAGTAACTCTGTCCGAGGGCAGGTCTTTGACTGCAATCGTAGCATTTTCATGCTATGCTTGCAGCTTTACTAGGGAGTTGTAGGTGTGGTAGCTTCCCGTTGCTTTCCACACTGGTGAAGGAAGATGATGATGATAATAATGATGATGTAATGGCCATATGATTTCGGGGACCTTTTGGTCCTTAAAGTTCTCCTGACATTTGTCTTGCAGGTGAGGAAAAACCCCGATAAAAACCTAATCCAGAAAAACTGCCCCAACCGGGGATCGAACCCGGGCCCGCTGCGTGACAAGGCAGCACGCTACCTCGAGACCACATCGGTGGAATATATATATATATATATATTATTGTTACTATTTTTATTAGGAATATTCCACAATACAGTGTTTCTCCTTCAATCCAAAGTGATTTGTCGCCAGATGTTCCTGTCTAAAACATATTTTTCCCTCATATCTCTAGCTTCCATACTCCTCCTCTCTCCATCTATCCAACGTTCTCTAGGTCTGCCTCTTCCAACTTCTTCCATTAGCTTTGCAATTAAGAATCTCTTTGGTATTATCTCTTCTTCCATTCTTATGAGGTGTCCATATCGTTTCAAACGTTTTTATTCTATTTTCTAATATTTGTTTTTCGACTTGAATGATTTCCCTCATTGTGCTGTATCTGACCTTATCCCTTCTTGAAATTCTTGTCGAATGCCTCGAAAAATCCATTTCTACTGCTAACAGCTTGTTGGTTTGTTTTCACCTACTGTCCAGGTTTCGGTCCATATAATAAAATGCTTTGTAATAGAATTTGAAGTATAGTTTTCTTCGTTCTGTGTATTATATTTCTATTCCAAAGCACTGAGTTCAACATACCAATGATTCTTCTTCCATCAGTTATTCTTCTTTCAATTTCTGTAGTTGAATTCTTATTTTTATCTAAAATAGATCCTAAATATTTAAAATGTTTACATTACGTATTCTTCCAGAATTACATTTTAGCTCATCTGTTGTATCCAACGAAATATATTCTGTTTTATTACAATTTATCTGTAATCCTCATTTTTTGTATTCTATCTCTAATTTCCTTAACAAAAATATGCATCATCTGTATCTTTACAAATCACCACCTGATCATCTGCGAATAGTAAATGGTGGAGGTAATAATTATCTTCTATTTGAATTCCCATATATTTGCAGTGTCTTGACCAATTATTTATAGAATTATCAATATATATTTTTAACAACGTTGGTGATAAGCAACATCCTTGTAGTAGACCTTTTGGATTTTTTTTAAAGTCTCTTTCCCATCTTAATTTGGCATTTGTACGATACTAATTGCTTTGTCATTTGTAATCGTCTCTTCTAGGGCTTTCCAGATCATGATTCTGGGTACACTATCGTACGCCTTTAACAAAATCAATAAAGATCAAATGTATTTCTCTCGGCATTACTCTTATACTTGTCTCAGTATTAATATATTATCAGTGCATGATTTGCCTGCTGTGCACCCACTTTGTTTTTCCATATCTTTGTATTCTCTGTCTAATCTGTTTTAAAATGAGATTGAATATTTTCATAATTGAGTTATTCACGTATTTCCCTCTATAATTACTGCAGTTTCTCCTCTCTCCGTTCTTATATATATCGAGCTTATAAACCCCATTTCATTTCTGAAGGTATTGTTCATCCTGTAAGAATATCCGTATATAATTTCATACGCAATTTTATCACTTTTCGTTCTCCATATTTTAATAACTCTAGATTAATTCCATGGAAAAAAATAAATGTAATCATTTTTATCATGTTGCCATATTTTTTAAACCGTACCTGTATAGTTCACAAACGAAGAGAATGAAAGCATACTACCTGAGAATAAAGGGAACAGTCATGAGGTATGAAATACTTACGGCTTTCATTCACTTCGTCTGTGGATTATACCTAGCATGCGGTCAGCGATAACCCACTAGCGGTGAAGGCACTACTTGATCTCACAAAACACTGCAAGCAAAGAGTTCGGTTTTCAGATATTTGAAAATGTTTTTTTCTAAACGAGGCAGAAATCCACCGTATATTTGTTGAGCTCCTTTTAAACTTAATAAACAATGTGCGTAACCATATCTAAACATATCTCCATAATAGCGAGAGTCTGTTGTCTGGTTATCTATGTTCTTGGCCCCCATTATAGGCCTATATTTGAATTCAGTATAACTAAATTCTAATGTTTATTATAAAAACTACCTCTTTAAAATCAGAACGGAATTGTGAACTTATCCCCTTTAAATTTAATCACGAGTACGTCAGATTCTTGTAAAAAATAACCTACATTTTCTTCTCGGTTATTTTCGTGCCACCGCGCCATCAGTGAACATTCGATCTGAAAACAAGTGACTTTTAGCGTCGTTTTGGCAAATGTGATAATACATGTACCCGCTAGAGCTAGTTGCCAATATGTTTGCTTATATATAAAGGGTATTCTGTCCCAAGAGTCCACCTACATTACTGGGGAAAGTTAAGGTGAGAAAATAAACAAATTAGTAATAGGTCGGCAAGTTGTTATACCCTAGCCCTCATATCTCCAGCTCTGAAATTTAGGTTATACGAGGAGTAAAAAGAGAATTGGTTGTTGTTGGAGTAGATGCCTGCTCTTGACGCAGCTATAGCGCGCTAGTAAGGTTTTAAATTGCTGAGATGTTGTCAGCTGTATGTCTGCTAACGCATACATAAAGTGGTCACTCCCACTGAATATCCATATCGGCAACACTGTCGTGAAAACGTCAATTCGGAGAATCAGTGGCTGCCGTATAGTTTCGGTAAGTTGGAGCGAGAAAATGAGCGAGTAAGTACACCAGAAGTTGGAATTAAAAAAGGGGAGGATGGACAGGATGGCAATAGACATTACGAAGGCAATTACCTAACCCATATTTGTAAATAATATTGTAAATATCTTACTTTTTGTCTAATAAAGTCCTACTACTACTACTACATAATTTATTGGGGTTTGATCGTAGAATAGCCTGGGCAAACAAAAAGTATCATTCCGATTGAATGTGGGTAGGAGTAACTAAAGGGTTGGCGGGGGTTAAGTTGTCTGGATCTCCCAGAGCATAGGGTTCTCTTCAGGGTCAAAATTGCTAGTACTATAATTAGGACTGGTGACTTGTGTTTTGTGATAAGTTGGTTACACTGTCTGAAGAATGGCTAATACACATATTTTACATTGCAAATATGCACATTTTATGTTACTTTGAGCTCAACTCTTCACTTTATTGTAAGGCATTTTCAAATTTTTGGACGAAAATTAACATACATATTTCCTCAGGTAAATATTTTGAGTTTGTTTTTTTAATTTGTATTGGTGGCATGATAGGGACTCCTGTCGTCCCAACTCCTTTCAAAAAACATTAAACTAAAAATATGTAAAACTTTTACTCTCCCAGTTATATTATATGGATGCGAAACATTGACTCTTACTTTAAGGGAGGAAAGAAGATTACGAGTATTTAAGAATAAAGTTCTTAGGAAATTTTTTGGACAAAAGAGAGATGAACAGACAAGTCAATGGAGATAACTACATAATAGTGAGCTACATGGTATGTATAGGAAGCCAGATATAATTAGAACAGTTAAGTCTCGTAGACTGCGATGGGCAGGATATATGGCACTAATGGGGAATGAAAGACGTGCATGGAAGCTTCTTCTAGGAAAACCAGAGGGAAAACGCCCAGTTGGTACATCAATAATGAGGTAGGAGAATAAAATTATCCATGATTTCAGGGAAATCGATTATACAGGGGATGTTTGGAAAACATTAGCTCAGGATAGGGATGTATGGAGAACTTATGTCCGCGCGGCCATGAACTTACTGGTTCGATAGAGCCAGTGAGTGAGTTAGTTAGTTAGTTAGTTAGTTTAGTTGTTAATTAGTTCGCTAGTTGGTTGATTGGTTGGTTAGTTAGCTTGTTAATTAGTTCGCTAGTTGGTTGATTGGTTGGCTAGCTAGTTATTTAGTTGGTTAGTTCGTTTGTTAGTTTGTTAGTTCGTTTGTTAGTTGTTTGTTTGTTAGTCAGTTGTTAGTTAGTTCGTTAGTTAGTTAGTTTGTTAGTAGTTAGTTAGTTAGTTAGTTAGTTTTAGTTAGTTAGTTGTTAGTTAGTTAGTTGGTTGTTAGTTAGTTGGTTAGTTAGTTAGTAGTTAGTTAGTTAGTTAGTTAGTTAGTTAGTTAGTAGTTAGTTAGTTAGTTAGTTAGTTAGTTAGTTAGTTAGTTAGTTAGTTAGTTAGTCAGTCAGTCAGTCAGTCAGTCAGTCAGTCAGTCAGTCAGTCAGTCAGTCAGTCAGTCAGTCAGTCAGTCAGTCAGTCAGTCAGTCAGTCAGTCAGTCAGTCAGTCAGTCGTCAGTCAGTCAGTCAGTCAGTCAGTTCAGTCAGTCAGTCAGTCAGTCAGGTCAGTCAGTCAGTCAGTCAGTCAGTCAGTCAGTCAGTCGTCAGTCAGTCAGTCAGTCAGTTCAGTCAGTCAGTCAGTTCAGTCAGTCAGTCAGTCAGTCAAGTCAGTGTCAGTCAGTCAGTCAGTCAGTCAGTCCGTCAGTCAGTCAGTCAGTCAGTCAGTCAGTCAGTCAGTTCAGTCAGTCAGTCAGTCAGTCAGTCAGTCAGTCAGTCAGTCAGTCAGTCAGTCAGTCAGTCATTCAGTCAGTCAGTCAGTCAGTCAGTCAGTCAGCAGTCAGTCAGTCAGTCAGTCAGTCATCAGTAGTCAGTCAGTCAGTCAGTCAGTCAGTCAGTCAGTCAGTCAGTCAGTCAGTCAGTCAGTCAGTCAGTCAGTCAGTCAGTCAGTCAGTCAAGTCAGTCAGGTAGTTTGTTTGTTTGTTAATTGTTAGTTGTTAGTTAGTTAGTTAGTTAGTTTGTTAGTTAGTTAGTTAGTTAGTTAGTTGTTAGTTAGTTAGTTAGTTAGTAGTTAGTTAGTTAGTTAGTTAGTTAGTTCGTTAGTTTGTTAGTTAGTTAGTTAGTTTAGTGTTAGTTAGTTAGTTAGTTAGTTCGTTAGTTAGTTAGTTAGTTAGTTAGTTTAGTTAGTTAGTTAGTTAGTAGTTAGTTAGTTAGTAGTTAGTTAGTTAGTTAGTTAGTTAGTTAGTTAGTTAGTTAGTTGAGTTAGTTAGTTAGTTAGTTAGTTAGTTAGTTAGTTAGTTAGTTAGTTAGTTAGTTAGTTAGTTAGTTAGTTAGTTAGTTAGGTTAGTTAGTAGTAGTTAGTTAGGTTAGTTAGTTAGTTATTGTTAGTTAGTTAGTTAGTGTTAGTTAGTTAGTTAGTTAGTTAGTTAGTTAGTTAGTTAGTTAGTAGTTAGTTAGTTAGTTAGTTAGTTAGTAGTTAGTTAGTTAGTAGTTTGTTTGTTTGTTTGTTTGTTGTTGTTTTGTTGTTTGTTTGTTTGTTGTTGTTTGTTGTGTGTTGTTGGTATGTTAGTTGTTAGTTAGTAGTTAGTTAGTTAGTTAGTTAGTTATAGTTAGTTAGTTAGTTAGTTAGTTAGTTAGTTAGTTAGTTAGTTAGTTAGTTATTAGTTAGTTAGGTTAGTTAGTTAGTTAGTGTAGTTAGTTAGTTAGTTAGTTAGTTAGTTAGTTAGTAGTTAGTTAGTTAGTTAGTTAGTTAGTTAGTTAGTTAGTAGTTAGTTAGTTAGTTAGTTTAGTTAGTTAGTTAGTAGTTAGTTAGTTAGTTAGTTAGTTGAGTTAGTTAGTTAGTTAGTTAGTTAGTTAGTTAGTTAGTTAGTATTAGTTAGTAGTAGTTAGTTAGTTAGTAGTTGTATAGTTTTTGTTAGTTGTTGGCATAGAAATCCCTTTCATTTTCTCTCATGAAAATCCACGCCACTGTATCTATGTATGGTGTTGGCATCTTTTAAAAGAAATCTAAATTTATATTTGCTCTAACCTCGACTTCGTATTACACAGTGTAAGGTATATATTAATTGGTGTTTCGTCGTAAAATTTATCATATTTATACTATTATTATCATTATTATTATTATTATCGTAAGAATTATTATTGTTATTATCGTGTAAAATGTTGTTTGTACATGAAATTTGCTTTGCTACATTTATGTATCATTAACTGTTTATAATTAGTAAATGTATATCTATATTTGTGAAAAATTTATTTGTATTTGTGCTGGTTGAGTGGAAGAGAAGGCCTTATGCCCTTAACTCTGCGAGAATAAATAAAACATTATTATATTATTATTATTATTATTATTATTATTATTATTATTATTATTATTATTACAATTATCAGAAACATTATGGTGCACCCTTTAATAGAAATAGCAGTGATGTGAGCGGAATCGAACGCGCTACATATATGAACTGTAATGAGAAGATCTTACCCAAGTTTTGAGGCTGATCTCTTTAACTTAAGTAGTTGTATATATTTTTACAGTAATAGATTGCTAATAGCAACATAAATGACCGATATAAAGTAGCACTTTAATTTCTCTATAGGTTCTGTACACAGTGGAATAAAATAAACTGGACTGCCATCTCTTGAAAAATAAAGTCACCAGAATACCACGTATGCTGGCAAAGTGATAAAAGGCATTTGGCGAGTGTATAACATTCTCGACGCTATAAAAAACCAAACTTTTCTCTCACACACACTAAGTTTAGTTCGCAGAAAATAGAAGGGTAGCGAGGTGTTGATGTGTGATAGGGTTGCAAACCATCCTGGCCAACCGTTTTCGCTATTGCTACTATAGACGTTTATAGCATTTTGTCACCGCCCCATCTCTGGAATTGACGTCATCAGATCTAGAACTCTGATCCATCTGTAACATAAAACTGGAATACCTGCTAGGAAGAGGGACAAAATCACATAAAATTTCCCTCTTCCTGTAAATAAAGGAAATACACTAAAGTTCAATATATGTTGCTGTATACAATCCATAGTTTGTTTTCTTACGATTCAGCAATATTGAAGATGAAACATTGAAGGAAGAGCATTATTTATGAATATGACCGTGTCTACGTCAGTTGAATTAAATCTTTTATAACCTTTCAACTTTTTAAAATAAAACTAATAAAATTCATCCATTGTGATATTAGTCGCAATATAACATTATAAAATTGAATACTTGTATTTTCTAACTAACCCTTCACTGGCACTATCAAACAGATCTTCACCGATATTATCTAATAGACGCTGAAAATGACATTTACCAATACACAAAAGAAAACACACCACACACATATTTATTTATGTATATATAGTAGATTTTCGCGGATATAAATATGATTAAGAAAGTTTTCTTAGTTTTTCCGCGTCATGGATTCAAGGTCGGCCTCTAGCCACTGATTCCGACGTTTCGGCTTGATCCCACATGCCCTTATTAAGGAATAGATAATACCCATTATCATTCCTTGATAATGGCATGTGGAATCATGCCGGAACGTCGGATTCAGTGACCATAGGCCAACCTTGAATCCATGACGCGGAAAACCAAGAAAACTTTCTTAATCATATTTAAATCCGCGAAAATCTACTATTTTTATATATATATATATATATAAGTTATATGTGTGTGTGTGGGGGGGGTTGTGTCGGTTAATGCTGTTAGGGACCGCAATGTTTGTTTTATCACAACCAAACTTGGCACATAGCAATAACTTTTTTTTTAAAAAGTAAGGTCAAGTTTGATAACTAGTGAAATATAACTATTAAGTGTAGGAGTTCATCTGAAAATGAAATTTAAAAATTAATATAGCTGTAGAAATTTTGGACGTTTTCCAACGGAAGCTCAGTATAGGCTTATGCCATTAAAATAAAACGTGGAAGTTATTCTCCACAAATCAGCGAAATCCGACAATTGAGAGTTTATCTGAAATCCAAAATTAAAAAAAAATACTTCTAGCAGTCACCAAAATATCAGTATGTAATATAATTTAATTAAAAATTAAATTAAAAGTCTTCCATAAGGTACACTATTTTCATTTTTTTTGTTTTTTTATAAAATAACGAAAATTAATTATTAGTAATTATTAACATTTGTGTCAAATTAAACAATATTCAAAAGATTATAATTTAGATTATGTTAAGCTTGTTTTCTCTGCAGTCCGACACGTTTAAATAAATTGGTCTAATAAATTGAAACGGCGAGCTTGCTTATCTCTTTTTGCTGGACCTGCGAGTAATAGGCGTTACTCGCTAAGATACTCGCTCTGAGGTGTAGAAGAAAACAACATAATTGTAAATTCAAACTGACAAACTCGAGGGCTGAAGAGGGCATAATAAGATCCTAAAGCAGCCACGAAGGAACAGGCCTCAGGTCCGTCCCCTCTGGCACTCAACGTTTGAGAAGAGAAGCACCTTTTCCAGAAATGGGACGGGAGAAATCCTTAGAAATCCCTTACCGGAACCCATCTGGGCTAGGTTTGTGTTAGGCTGAGTATCCGACAGGGACTGGACTCGGGGGACACAGGTATACTGGATACATAAAAGGGTCACTATCTTTGCAATCACTACTTAAGAGTTTCTTGAATTTAACAAAAAAAAAACATTCCGTAAACCAGCAATATTAACTTCGCCTTGCTGAGGAATTTGCTAAGTTTATTCAGGTCTCGTAACGAATTTTTTTATCATAATATATTATATATCTTATATTGTGAAATTTCTTTGGTGTGGTAGCTTGTTTTACTTTCAACTATATGGCAATTATGGGAAATCACATCTAATAAGTACAGACATTTCTTGTAGACTTAGATCGATAAAACACGTGCCGCGAATGGGGAATAAGAAGAGTGAGGAATTTTTTTATAGGATAGCGATATGGAAAACGTCCAACAATAGGCCAGGAATGAGTTGGGGAATATTATTAACGAAGTTTTGAAGGGTGTTAAATTACATAAAGAATAAAAAAAAACTTTGTTCAGGGTAGAAATGTATGAAGAGCTTACGTCCGCGCGATCATGAAACTCCGGGTTCCATGGTGCCCGTGAATTATTTATTTATAACCTTTAGTTTCCAAGTTGTTTATTTGTTAAAGTTTCAAGATGCAATTTATATGTTTTTCTGGATTTTGAAATGTGTTATATATTTTTAATGATTTGGAAACGATGTTGTTAGTTTATTTTAGAAAGAAAATAATTTTGAGAAAATATGTCTACATCGATATGTAAGTTAAGTAGCATTCGCATATTTTACACAATTTTCTTACAAATTTATTACATGGATGTGAAACACAGACTCGTACTTCAAAGGAAGAAAAAATGTTACGAGCATTTCAAAATAAAGTTCTTACAAAAATATTTAAATGTAAGAGAGTCGACTGTGAATGGAGAAAAGTAAATAACTCTCACCACATTACCATAATGGGAAAACACATTTAATAACAAGTACAGATAACACAGGTCAACATGATTTTTGTCTCGTGAGACCAATAGTCTTACTTAATGCAGTTTTTTATCGTGTTTTTCAAATAGGTATTCGGAATTTCTCCATCATCCACAGTTTTTTATTTCAGTTTCAATTAATGTATTTAAATAATTATTTTTCTAATAAACGTTTTTCGTCCATTTGTCCATTGCAGAATAAAACCAAATGAGCTAACTCAAATGATTTCGGCTTATGTGATTAAAGAGATGTCAAGGCAACATGGGAGCATAATATGCTGGCGCCGTATGATTGGGGGGACCTATCAAGAGCGATCCTCCACAGCCGCGAAATCTATAGTCAGAAAAATTCGTATATTTCTTGACTTTCTAGGTGATGTCAGAATGTTCTAATATTGCGTAGGTTACGATTATGTAGAAAAACAGTAAAGTTGTCCTCCTTGAAATGCCGGTAAACTGGAAACATTGCGCGATTCCGATGGAGAAAAACGATATCATATTTGAAATCGGGAGAAAAAAAATACTGATTCGAATCCAATTATTTTTCTTTTTGAGCACACAAAACGAAAGTTTTTTTTTTGTTGCTCAGTGTAATTTGTCGCCAGAGAAATTCTAAGATGTGTTATAGTCCCCCCGTAACTGCAGGTCAGTACATATGATTTGTATTCCTTCAGTATAAGAGGCGAAGTATCTTTGGCCTCAAAAAACTTTCATGGCTGTTGCAATGGTGTTCGCGGTGTGTGACATAGGGAAACCAAGGAAAACAGGATGCGATGACCAAAATCTGAAAAATCAGGGTGGATCTTATGGCTATGTCTTTATGCACAAATTTTGCGCATTTCGCTATTCTTCTTCTAATCCTCATAATTTGTGATTTTATCCTCTGCATTACTGGAAAACATACTCCTCCGGAGGATACATTCGTATTAGAGGGTGAATTCACTGTCTAGCACATCTCTCTTGTGCTAGTGTTCTGCCTCTTGTTCTTCTCCCGTCCATTGGTCGATCTTATTTTAGCTACGTAGGAAACCCATCTAGGAAGAGAAAACCACCTAAAATAAAACGGGCTACGGTGAGATGATGAATTTCTGGCCTGTTATGAAGGCAATCGGCCTATGGAGGACAACCCCAAATAATCAACCCGCCCTGACAAAACGGCCTAGCAACCCACTTCAAGGTGTTTATCTTCTAGAATTATTAGCAGTCCAAGTATAAAACATCTGGTCTATTAGTATAATTAGCGTAGACTAAGCCGATGAAACATGTGCCATGAATGAGGAATGACAGAGTATGGGAAACATTTATTAATATATAATTTAAATACTCTTCTAGATGTTCAAAATGTATTATGTATTGTACAGGGTTTGAAAATAAGTAGTTATGGGCTTAACTTAGAAAGGGAAAATAATTTTTCAGATAAACTGCACGCTATGTAGGTTAGTTAAAATTCACATAGGTTACAAAAATTTTCTATCCTGACAGGAAGTCAGATGGGTTGTTGAAAAAACTCCTCGTTTTTATTCTCCTACAAATCCATATTGTTTCCATACATATTACAAACAATACTCTGGATGAAAGTGTTACAAGCCTATGTGTGTCGGCGCGAGAGGGGTGGTTTAACTGGGAAAACTTAAAAGATATTGGTGGGGGTTGAAGGAGAAAAGCGTCGATTGTAGTTTATACAGCGCATGGTTCGGCCCATGGCCAAGCAAACCCACTATTGACGGTACTGTACGCAAACGGTCGCGACAAAAAACGTGTGAGGAAGAGAGAAAAGAGAGTCAGAGAGGGAGTGGCTTTAGCAAAGAGGGGATGGAAAATTAGTTGCCCATACTTTCCACTCAATTTTTTGTGGCACTAATTAACAGTAAAGTGTTTTAAATTGAGTCTAACCATAGGTTTTGCTAGTGTTGCGCCTCTGGCATTTGCTATATGGATAATGTATGGATGCAACTAGATTTTATACACCTCCGTCAATTTTGAAGTTTTTGCTTTCACTAAAAAAATGTATGTATAAAATAAAATTACTCATCCTAACTTCCTATACTTTGAGCTCGTGTGTGTGTGTGTATGTGTGAACAAGTTTGTTAGAGCAAAGTATCCTTGCAGCATGTGCAACAAACATGAAGTCCCATGAGGTCCATACATCTGCGTTGAAATGAGAAAATTTTATTCATAAAGTATAGAACCAAATTACTCATTTCCCAAAAGGATAGTTTTATTCATTAGAATTAAACGAGGTTGATTGCTTCGATACTTGACACGAACGTTTTGTTATTAAATACTTTTCTCTCTAATTTTTAAATGTAAGTAATTTTGCTTTCATTAAGGATTGTTCAAGAATAGGTTTTCTTTCATTAATAAAAAAATCAATGCCAGTCCTGCTAGAGGTGCGTAAACCATGCGAATTTATCGGTATGTCGAATTTATGTTCCAATTTTGCTATTTTACGAAATATATATTTATTTCTCACTTAAATCGCTACATAAAAAGTTATGCTGCGAGAAAACAAATAGGCCTATGACAGGCGATAAAGCGATTTTTAAATTTCGGCTTACAGATAATTTTCGCATATATATATATATATATATCAATATCAATTCAGAGCTCCGGGTTCAAATCCCCCGTTCAAGCATTTATTTTTCTTTTCATGTCATATTAGGCTTGCGTTGCTCAATGTCAAAAGTTTAATTATAACATCGAAATAAAGAAGCGTCACTGCTATAAAGTAAATATACGTTTTAATTTGCTTAGTTGTTATAGTGGCATTAGAGGGCAGTGAGACCGAGTTTCCGCCACCTCTCGTAATAGAATATATATAAAGAAAACTAAATGTTTGCTCTAGTTTTGCTTGATAGTATTACTGGTAGCACACTTCTTCTTCTTCTTCACTTCATGGGTTAGGCAAAATGCCTGTTCCGCCTCACAGTTGTTCTGTCCATCTTTTCAGTGGCCTTTCTACATTCCTTGAACCCCTTGGCTTGTAGTTAAATGCTGCTTTTGGCAATCTTGTTGCGTTCATTCTTCCTACATGTCTCAACCATTTTTCTCTATATCCTTTGATTTTATCATTTAATGGATATATATTTAACTCTGATCTTATACTGAACAGTGTGCGAGAGATGAGTTTGGAAATGTTTTACATGGTCAGGTTACTAGCCCAGATGCCCAACCACATTCGCTAGTGGATCGGGGATTTATTTCGGAGTTTCCTTCTCCTAGACGGGTTGCTAACTAAAGCTTTGGAGTCCCATCTACCCCTTGTCTTGCAGGTTTCCTCTTCCGTCTTCTTTATCGTTGAAAACAATATTCTTCTTCCGCTTCTGAAGCCGTTGAGGTATCCCTCGATGGAGCTAGTTCGCTTCCCTTCTCCTCTTACTAGATAGCAAGCTAGTTAAAAACCAGACTTCCCTATCTAGTCGTCTGTGTCATTAGGTACTGAGCCCCTCCACCGCGATAAGGTCTAGCCCGTGGAGGGGGGTAGCGCACTGAAGTATCAATTCAGAGGCCCGGGTTCAAATTCTCGTCAAAGCATTTAGGCCTATTTTTCTTTTCAGCGCACGTCGTGTATTAGCTAATATATGTATATATGTGTATGAATATATATATATATATATATATATATATATATAAAGGATTATCAGTTTGGTTACGACACGTCGTAAAAAGTAGACATCCGAATTACGAAATGGTTTTGATTTTAAAATTAAGCTTGTAATTGTCCAACAGTAAATAAAAAAAATGCCGGAAACAAACCTGAACAATAAACATTTGAAAAGAACTATTTCACATCCCGCCTCCAATAGTTTACAATACATTACATCGAATAGGTAGCTAGAGTGTAAAGCTGAGCGAAGTTCTATTATTTTCTTCTTTTTGCATGAATACTTGAGGTTTAATAGAACGCGGTGCTGCGAGATATAATCCACACTAGATAAGTTTACAAAAGTGTGCAATTTATTTGTTTATGTTTAGATGGGAGTAAGTTAGTGTACACCAGATTAGTTTGTAGGATTGTCTGATTTTTTTATTTAGATTTATATGAGGGTAAGTGTACACTAACATTTTACAGGAGTTTGTTTTATTATAGTAGTAGGACTTTATTAAGTTAGGTTATATCATTGCTTCCCAACCTGTGGTTCGCGAACCTAGGGGTTCGCAAAATATTTCAAGGCGTTCGCCAAAACTATTCTGTAATGGCGGATTTCGAGGTTAGGTCTATTATTATTTCTATCATTTCTGCAGCATTGTGATAATAATAATAATAATAATAATATTAATAATAATACTACTAATAATAATGATAGTAATAAATAATTATTATTATACTGCATTACATTACACTACATATTTTAAGTCAACCACTGTGGTCTCGAGGTAGCGTGCTGCCTTGTCAAGCAGTAGGCCCGAGTTAGATTCTCGGTTGGGACAGACTCCTGGGTGAGATTTTTCGGTTTTTTTTTCCTCACCTGTAAGACAAATGTCAGGGAGCTTAGGGTCCAACGGTCCCCGAAAATCATCCGGCCATCATCATCATTATCCCTCATCGATGTGGAAAGCAGTGGAAGCTACCACACCTGTAATTCCTGCAGTAAAGGTGCAAAGCATAGAATGAAAATGATATGATTGCAGTGAAAGACCTGCCCTCGGGCAGAATAAGTAAATAGACATATTGTTATTATTTTAAAAGTAAATCAATCCTATAATCTCCCTTGTTACATATGTATAACATTGGCAATTTATCACATTATTTTTTCAGAATAAATTAATATTTACCGCGAATGCCTGATTTACAGATATGTAACAACGTTAGAAATGCATTTGATTTCGCTACAACTGGGCCTACATGCTGTGTATATTTTAAACCGTAACTAGATTAACTTTAGGTTTTAACCGTTAATGGATAAGTTAATTTAAGGTTATTAAACCTTTTGCTTCGAATTAAATGTTGTGCATGTCTACTATGTATATTTAAAAGTCAGTGGTTCATCCAACTCAGATCGCTGTGAAAGGGGTTCGGGAGCCGAAAAATGTTGGGAACCGCTAGGTTAGATGAATAAAAGTTAGTGTAGACCAGTTGAGTTAAATTTAATGTTATTTACGTCGTTAGGTTCAGTGGATTTACTTTACCGCTGTTAATTTTCCAGAAAAACGTAGGATGACGTATTATTGTCGACAATCAATTCATTTAACAGAGATTTCTTGAGATTCGTCTTTGTGTGAAACTGAATTTCCTTAAATTTCAATATTTTGCATGTAAATTTTTAAATATATCTGTTGCGACATGCTCGCTTTCCTCCCTCAGCTCGGCAGTCTTTCTGTCATGTGTTAGTGTATTTTCTACGTCGACACATAGTCAATATAGTTGTCATGTCCCCAGCAGGGTGGATGATTATAGCAGCTAGTTTTCTAATGTTGGCAGTATTTGCTTCTTATAGGGCTTTCATTGCTGTCCCCCTCTTTGTTCTGAATCCGAGGAAGTTCCTCGTATTTGTTGTTAGGCTTGTGTCCTAATATTAATGTATTCTATTCCAGTTCAGTGCAATAAACTGTGTAGTCACTACTTTATAAGGTGTGTAAATCTAAGTTCCCTTTCGATGTAAAAATCCAGCACCACCAGAGGATTTTAGAAACCAATTCAGGAAAAACTGCACTAAAACTAGCGTGACATATTTTCAAAGTGCTATAGAAGAACAGTGCGCATGTGTCAGAGTTTATAGAGCCAGCGATAACCCACAATCGAACCACATATCGATTATCATCCTCCATTACTATCCCTCGTTATGAAATTTAAATGACCAATATTCTCAATAAATCCCCAAAACTATGTTAAAAATATATTAATAATATTAAAATTACCAAACGTTTATTAAAAATGGGTATACATTACTTACTTATCACTCCCTAACGCTGATCCAACCAGCGATAACCCAAATCAGCGATAGAAAAATCATAGACTAAGTAATATACTCTGTGGAGAAAATAGCAGTTAGCATCACAATATTTTCTAACAGTGTCAAACATTGTGATTTGCATATTTAAAAAAATACTTTAAAATTGTCTAATAATGTTATAAAAATTGTTTGAAAAAGTTTAAAATATTAAATAATGTTAGTAAATACAGAAGAAGAGCTATAGTTTACAACAATATAACTGAAACATCAAGCGCTAGTAGAAGTGCAGTTGAGCCACCAATTCGAAATTAGGCCGTATGATGGACACAATAATATCACTGGAATTTTATTAATATTTATTCTATTTCACTTCTCTACTGAAGAAAACATTTAACCGCATTTCCTTTCTGGGCAAAGATCTGCATATCGGACTGACGTCACATATTAAATTATCATAAGAAATGCCACGAATGGTTTCCAATTTATCTAGAGGATTTGGAAATCAAGAGTGGCATTTGTTAGGACTATGTAACGAATAAAATTAAGATCTTTACTAAAAAATAATGTTTTGAATATAGTTACCGATGTTTTAAAATATTTATATAGTTAATGTAAACGGCGATGTTTGAAAACAAATTACAAATGTGAGGTTATGTATATTCACTGCAACTCGATCGTATTATTTATTGCCAAATAGGATCGCAATATTGTAAGAATGCACTCTAGTGGAGAAATAATGAAACCCCATCAAACTATTATAATCAACATTATAGGTTAATCATTTATATTTTGAATAAACAACTCAGTAAAATCACTGAATCTATTCATTATTTGCTATATTCAATGTATTTGTTGGAGAAAAATAATGGTCTAACCTGTTCAGAATATTAAAACAGGAGGAGCGTTCTTTATCACAAAAGCAGGAGCTGATAAAGATAAATCGATAAAGAGCGAGGTGAAACACGACTGTCATTGGTGTAAAACAGAATTCATTGAAACGTGATTGGTCATTGACTACCATTTGCGACATGAGTTAAATAGTCTCTTAGATTATAAAAAACAATCTTGTGCATCATACTATTAAATGTGTCTTTAAACCACAATGGCTGATACATGCTTCAGGTAATATGAGAAATAGTGTTTTATAAATAGTTATTTTTCCTCTTGTGCTTCTAGATGATCCACATATGTTTTCATATTTGACGTTCCTAAGTTTCATTTTAAAACAAACATTATCTAGAAATTCGGATGTCCACTTTTGCACCGTACACTACCATTTTTAATCTATTCTTTACCGAATTTTTAAGTCGATTTATTTGTAATTGTAATTAGATCCATTTTTGTCAATGTTCTCTTTGCAGCAATATATTTGGTTAACCACATGATGGATGACGTCAGAACTCTGGCTTTCACGATCGTTGAAAGGGTAACAAGTATTAGGTGATGATATACGACACATGTGAGGGGATAATGTAATGCATACATTACATATTGGAGGAAGAGCCCTCCAGAGATTTAATAAATGAAGAAAGCAACATAGGGTTTTGCAATTTTCCACTCCCTTCATTTATTATTCACAGCTGGGATCGCGTAAATTCTGTAATCAAGCAATGGATGTAGCGCTTATTAATTACAATTGAACGAAACACTTCATGCTACTATACTAATACTTTTAATAGTACATTACTTGAATTATTTACCACGAGTTGTATAGGGCCTATTATAAATCATACTGAAAAAAAGGAACATAAATTAGCATTTTATATAGGTCTTATACGTATAAATATTCATCTAGGAAGCTTTACTTACTTAATGTTATGTTATATTATTTTAATGTTATTATATTCCATGTTTTTGTTAGTATTAGCTAGTATTAGAATACTTCCGCATTGTCTTTTGTTTAGTCTGTATTTTAATAATATCTTAAAATTGTAATAAGTTATTATCGGGTTTTTTCCTCGCCTGTAAGATAAATGTCAGGAAACTTTAAGGCCCAAAAGGTCCCCGAACATCATATGGCCATCGCAATCATTATCATTCATATTCATCTTAGATTAAGCTTAGGATTCAAGACTCTCCTGGCGCACCATTATCATCACCATGCATCATATCATCGGGGCAACGTAACCCCGCCTTACAGGCGCCTCAACCTCAGAAGTTAGTTACAATTGCACCAATGCCAGGAGAGAATACCAGAAATGTCCAAAAAAAGAACAAAACTATATATTATAATTCAAATTGAAAAAAAAATGGAACATAAATTTTGCATTTTGTATATACGTATAACTATTCATCTAGGAAGCTTTACTTACTTTATTTTATATTATTTTAATTTTATTATATTCCATGTATTGTTAGTATTAGCTAGTTTTAGAACAGTACCCCATTGTCTTTTGTTTAGTCTATATTTTAATAGTTTAAAATTGTAATAAATATGTAATTTTTGTATAATTTTACTATTTGCTGATTCAGTGGAAGACAAGGCCTTATGGCCTTAACTCTGCCAAGTATAATAAAGCAGTATTATTATTATTATTATTATTATTATTATTATTATTATTATTATTATTATTATTATTATTATTTAACCCCGCAGAGAAGCACACTTGCACCACATGAACGATGTGAGTGTATAGAAAAACAGAATAAATATATATATATATATATATATATATTTATATTAATTGTGTGGTAGTGAAGCATGGACAATACGAAGAAGAGATTAAAGCCGAATAACAGTAAATGAGATGTGATTTATGCGCCGTGCAGCAGGCTATACAAAGTGGGATCATAAAATAAATGAGGAAATTATGGAAGAGTAGGATGTAGAACCCATTCTTCACCATATACAAAACTACCAGAACAACTGGAAAGCCCTTTTTCAACGAATGCCATCTCATAGAATTCCAAAAGCCATGCTTCGTTACCGCCACCAAGGCAAAAGATCGCTGGGACGTCCAAAAAAGCGCTGGGTGGAAAATTCCTCTTTGAGACCGTAACAGGCGACACGGTCTAATACTTGCAAGGATGATGATATTTTAATTTCAAAATATTTATCATTCATACTTCCTCAGTCCTTTAAATGTATTCAATTTTATCATAGGTATACATGTATATACAATAAAATATAAATGTGTATTGTAAAGAAAATCTTGCGGCATAGAATGATAAAACTGCTTTGCGATTCGCAATACAACAATTTATGGAAGTAGTTACTGACAAATTACCTTTGAGTAATGTTTTAGTCGTATTTTATTAGTTTACAAATTGTTATTTACTAGGAATACGATCAACAATGTTATGTTGCAATAAATCAAAACAACCCCATGTTGTGTTCTTCCGTTATCAATAATTGAATTCCGACCGTTATCACAATCCCACTGCAGTTCTAAATTGTAAACAGAAAGTTATAACTTACAATGTATTTTGCTATAAGTTATAAGTTTTATGCACACAATATTGTCAAATAGTATACACCAACTGTTGGCAAAATTCAATAGATTGCAATGTTGAAAGTAAAATCAATAGCAAGGTTATACAATTTAGCACTAGTTATGCCTGTCGTTTTCATAAATTAATTTTATATATTTATTCCCAATTGTATGTATTACTCGTACTAGCTAACACCCGGCGTGCGCTGCTACGTCTAATTAAATGAAAATTAATGTTATTTTATGTTTAGTTGAATAAGTAGAAGGAAAAATAATTATAAATTTATATTTTTAGATACTCCGTGCTTATTACCCGGCGTTGCCCGGGAATCTACTTATCCTGAACTTCTTAACAAAAAATTAGCTGAAATACGAAAAGTATTTTTTTTATGTTTACTTAAATAAGAGAGAGGAAAAATTTATATCGTAAATATTTTTAGATACCCGTGTTGTTTACCGGCGTTGTCCGGAAATCTATTCATCCCGATCTTCTTAGCAAAATGAGCTGAAAGACGAAAATTAATGTACTTCTTATGATTAGTTGAATAAGTATAATGAAAAAATAATTATAAATGTATATCGTAATTATTTCAAGATTACCCGTGCTGGTTATCTGGTGTTGCCTGGGAATCTACTTATCTCGATCTTCTTGACATACATGAGCTAAAAGACAAAATTCGTTACTGTGAGTTATCCGTAATAGATACCCGCCATGTGCTGCTATGCTTGCTCAGGAATCTATGTACTTGTCTCGATCTTCTTGGCATCAATGAAAGACAAAAATGGTTATTGTGAGTTATCCGTAAGAGATAAACATATGCTAACATAGGACATTTTTGTAGAGCTTTTTGAGATATTCAATTCAGTGTAGATTAATTTTGTGTATTTGTTATGGTTTAGGTAGCGTAAGCCATTTAAGCGTCCAAAGAGCTACTTTTCTCACGTTTTCCACTACAAAGGGCGATTTTTAAGGGCATAAGAGTTGGCTATCACAACTCTCTTATAGCCTATGTTCAACCCGGGAATCTCCTGAAAATTAGGAAAGAGCCCCATCACAATCGGATCAACGGTATGGCGTTTCTCATTTGTTTTCAAACATCACCGTTTACACTAAATATATAAATATTTTAAAATAACTATATTTAAGTAATGATTTGCGAGTAATCAGCGTAATTTTATTCGTTAAATAGTCCTAATAAATGCCAGTCTTAATTTCCAAATTATGTAGATAAATTTCACTCTTCACTTCGTAAGTCGTGAATTTATCGATAATTCGGAAATCACTCGTGGCATTACTTAAGACAATAGCATTCCTTTGGTGAACCAGTCTATTAATTTCTAACAGTGATAGTATGAAACGCATTTGGCCTACACTAAGTTTATGAGAATTTATTTTATTTAAAATCAAAATTTCACTTCCGTAATTTAGAGCAGCTTTTGATGTGATGCTGTGTAATCTTAGTTTTGTGTCTGTCCTCATCTGTTTACCAAAATTTCAACCCCTTTCTTTTAATTATATTTTTGAAAAAAATGTCACCCTTATGTTATGCAAAACATGTTCCAAGTATGAGAATCAGATACTCTTCTATAATTTTCCACCAATCTTAATTTTCACCAGTTGTATGTTTTTTCCACATTGCTTTTGATATTGAAGTGGAAATTTTCATATTATATTTGCTGGCAATTTTGAATAATTGATACTCTGCTACTTGTAAACTGTCTTCGGAATCTGTTAACATTATTTGATCATCGCCCATAATTGATCTAAAAAGCATTAATATATATACACCCATACAAGGTTTAGTTCTTATGTAGTTAAACACCTTCAGTTTTCAGTGTGGTCCGTTTCGGAAGCCGTACACCCATCCAAGCGTCTACCACGCTCCATATTGCCCAACCGTGGTTTTCTTCATATCTTCTTCGCTGTTCTAGATATGAAGAGAACCACGGTTGGGCAACATGGAGCGTGGTCGACGTTTGGATGCGTGTACGGCTTCCAAAACGGACCACACTGAAAACTGAAGGTGTTTAACTACATAAGAACTAAACCTTGTATGGGTGTACGGCTTCGGAAACGGACCGCACTGAAAACTGAAAATGCTTAACTACATAAGAACTAAACCTTGGATGGGTGAACGGTTTCGGAAACGGACCACACTGAAAACTCAAGGTGTTTAACTACATAAGATAAATTCAGTTTTAGCCTACAAGAAGTACCAGCAACTGCTTAAGAAGAACAAGATCCCTTACAAGCAAGAAAACAGGCAACAAGCTATAGCTACAAGAAGAGTGGTTGTAAAATGAATACACCACACCATTGAGCCGTCCTACATTCAGAGTGACTTGAAGGCCAATGGATTCCGGGCCTTAAAGGTTGTCAATATGACATCCGGAAAGACCAGGAACCCATTGCCCATGTTTGTGGTCACTCTGAGGGATGGCCCGCAGGTGGAGGATCTATTAAAAATACGTAGGCTCTTTCACTTCAAGGTGAAGATCGAGCCTTATCGGCGTATGAAGAAGTCGGTAGCACAGGTCATCCCGGCTACCCCTAAGAAGACAGTAATGGTGGAGCTTGCTTCAGCTGTCTTACCCCAAATCTCAGACCGGATAGAGCCAGCTGTTCTTCGGCCTGAGACCTCCAAGAATTCTAACCTTAGCGTTACCACTAACGCTAAGCCTGAAAGAAGAAAACGTACCGGGACCAACAAGGCTCGGGAACAAAAGGCCTTGCCATTCAAGGTCTTAGGTGGGCCAAAAATCCCACCTGAATCCAAAAAAGCGACCATAGACACTCAAACTGCCATGGCCCCTTTAACTAAAAATAGGCCGGTTCAAACTAGCCTCACAAAAAGAGATAGTCTAATCACTAATGAAGTATTAGACAAACTAGTTAAGGAACTAGTAAATGATCCTGATTCGATGATAATATTATCTATCGAATTAGATCATAAATCACACACTTTTCTAATAGTGTGTTTGTGTACTTATGATGAAAATAGGAAGGGCCCTATTACATCTTAAATTGTCTCCAATTGGAGCAAAAAGCTGTTCAATTTGGATCTAATTCATTAAATTCAAGCCACTCTATTAAGGTTTTTAGTGGTTTCCCTTGATGTTAAGGCAAATGCCGGAGTGATCCCCTAAGCATCCACTAGTAAAATCATTAAAGCCCAATAAATCTTCAAAATTCAAAATTACAAAATTAGAACAGCTAAATCCGAAAAGAGCCGTTTCTGAATGGAATGCCGACTTTACTTCCCGCTCTTGCCCTTTTGAGGGTTGGCGGCATCTGTGGTTGTGGCGGTCTTCCTGTTGGCAGCTCAGTGAATCAACTAGAACATCAAAGTAAACTTTATGAACAGTCAGCGTCTGCAGGCTTGATAACGTCCGACCACTAGGCCTTTGCTACTAGACTACTACCAGATGTAGTCGGCAGATGGTATATCACCAAATACAACGACGAAATACTTAATTTACAAGGGCTAAAGAGGGTTGAGGGTAGAGATAGCCGGAAGTGTTGTTCACCATCGAACAATTCCCATATAGTTGGCCGGGGACGCTTCCATAAAAATGGATGTTTCCCTGGCGGACATAGAGGGAAAATGAATGTTTGAGAAGTGACACAATTTCCATTACATAGTGGTGGTGGTGGTGGGTGTACGTCTTCGGAAACGGACCACAGCGAAAACTCTATTTGTTTAATTATATAAGACCTAAACCTGTGACTCGAACTTATCATTCCTTGATAATGGCATGTGGGATCATGCCGAAACGTCGGAGTCAGTGGCCAGGGGCCGAACTTGAATCCAAGACGCGGAAAACCCAAGAAAACTTTCTTATTCATATATATATATTTTATATAATACTTGTGTCAGTTAATTAGATAGGAAATGTTTACGTTATCTGCTCTATGCTTGAAATTTAATTAATTCAATCAACTCGTAATAGTGAAATGTACGTAGTTTGTATGCTGCATGCTTTGCATAACTTTATATATATATATATATATATATATATATATATATATAATAAAGAATTATTGCTGCTAATATTTGGAAAATTCTAGATATCCCAGGGGTACCTATAGGTATATATGTGTGCATGCTAATGATTTGCATGGGAAGTAGAAAGTTTTTGTAGTGAACGGTAATTAGCAACTGTTGGTATGTTGGAGGTGATGAAAAGACCAAGTCGCTAGCTCTGTCTCTTTCTCTACTGCTGGTGTTAGATCTCCTACCAGAAGCTCCTGCTTACCCCAACTCTCCCTTCTTCTTCCTTCACTAATTACAGCCCCAATTTGAATGGGTGTTCTCAACAAAACACCACGAGGCGAGGGTGCCTACAACAGAGAGGTAAAATCGCTTCTACTTGATGTAGAAACAATATTTATTCCTCTTAATGTTAAATATTACGTCTGAAAAATTCGCCAGATCTTATTTTAACAAGGAAATTATTTTATATAATACTTGTGGTCAGTTAATTAGATAGGAAATGTTTACGTTATCTGCTCTATGCTTGAAAATTAATTAATTCAATCAACTCGTAATAGTGAAATGTACGTAGTTTGTATGCTGCATGCTTTGCATAACTTCTTGATAATATTGAAAAAATAATAGTTTAAAAAACTAAAACAAAACGCTTTATTAGAAGACCGAACTAAAAAATGAAAAATAAATTTAGTTTCCAACGCACTTGGGATACAATAAAAGTGGTCAACAAAAAATCATCTCCAACATATCTAGAATAAAACTAGAGTTATCTACAAAAAAAATAATTTTACCATCAAAAGCGTGGGGTGCTCTATATCGATTAATATATCTGATAATAAACAGATATTGGTAAAAGTAAAGTCTCTAAGAAGAAAACGTAAAAACCATAAAGAGCACCCCACGTCTTTGATGATAAAATTATTTTTTTTGTAGATAACTCCAGTTTTATTCTAGATGTGTTGCAGATGATTTTTGTTGACCACTTTAATTTTATCCGAAGCGTGTTGGAAATTAAAATTATTTTTCATTTTTAGTTCGGTTCCTAATAAAGCGTATTGTTTTAGTTTTTTAACTATTATTTATTTTTTATTTTTTTAGTTTAATTGATTGTCATAAACCGAAACCCCACGAAAACTTAATTTCTTGCGATATTTTTAGTGTCTAAGAACGAATATAATTATATAGGCCTATATATTTTTTAATTATTATTTTTATCTAACATTATTATAATATTTTTGAATATTTTAATATAGATAAATAGTTACAGTTAATCGTATCCTTCTCATATTTTTTGGGTAAATTACAATGTGGTAAGTTTACAAAATTGTCATTAATATTTTACAGAATAAGATAAAAATGTATATTTCTTTAATTTCGATACTGTTATAGCATGAGCTAAAAGTAATCCTCTTCTAAGAAAAATCCTCCTGGCCAGATTGAACCGGCGACCTATGGATTACTCAAATTATATACCACTACAGTCCACCGCTCTACCAACTGGGCTACCAGAGGATATACTATTAATTTCTTACAACGTTGGACTAAAAAGTCGATACGTCCGCAACCTATTATACCGGTCTTTATTTTTTTGATGTATTGATGATCCTGGTCAGGATTTTAGAAACAATTATGAAATTATTATATTGTCATTGGTCCTTTACAAGTGTACAAAGTTTCAAGTCGATCCAATGTTTTTAAGTGGGTGAAAATCATGTTGAAAGATTCCGTTACATAGATAGACAGATAAGGTCAAGCTAACAAAAAGCGTGTAAAATATCCAGAAGGCCAAATTATCAAGAACTCACTATTTAAATGTTTTTTTTTGGAACCTTAAGTAAATCTTATAATCCATTGTTTTATCAATAAGAACAAGTTTCGCAATCCTTTAGCTGAGACACTGCCACAAATGTTGACACCACCAACCACCATCCCTATGTTTCACAGTGGTTTTCAGAAGGGCATGTTTTATTTCTGTGTTAGGTATTCTCCATACATGAACTCTCCATTCTGATCGAAATATATTTTATTTGCTCTTCTCAACAAAGATTACCGTTTTCTAGAACTCAACATTTTTATAACCTTATTTTTTAGCGAACCTGAGTGTTTTCTTCTTGTTGATCTTGTTGGTGTATGGTTTTACGTGCTGTTCTTCCATGAAAATAATTATTTCCGGGTAGACTTTCTTTCCAACTATGCCAATCAGTTTTGTAGTTCTAATAGTATGATTACTTATCACTTGAGAGAATATTCATATAACTTCGCGGGAAAAGAAATATTTACTCGACATATTTTTTTTTAGCTTTATTACAGACTGTATTAAACTTTCTTTTATTTTCTCACAACACACTGAGCCTTCTGTTAAGTTTTTCCTATTTCTCTTTTCCGAATTTATAACGATGGGCTATTAATTTTCTCTTACATTTTGTAGACTGTCCTCTGTTGCACCTCGTACTTCAATTTTACCTTAGCAATAATTCTCGAATGATTACTACATTTAACAAATAGTTTTAAGAGCATCGGTTGAGCTTAGAGACCTATTCATTTACCGTTCCAGCCGGATTACATTAGGTTTACTTTGACGTTCCCAATTGCATTATGTAGGAAACATTTTTGTTAGCTTTTGACTAATAACACTGAGCTACAAAAAATAAACTTTTTTTTTGTCTCAGAAAGAAAAATATGTGATTCTGATAGTATTTTTTCTCCTGAATTCAAATATGACATCGGTGTTTCTCCATCATGATAGTATTTTTTCTCCTGAATTCAAATATATCGGTTTTTCTCCATCATGAAATACAGGCATTTATAATTTCAAACACTTTAATATTTTCTACATTCGTAACTACACAACATCCGAACATTCGGACTCACCTAGAAAGTAAGAAATTACGAATTTCTGCTATATTTTGCCTGTAGAGCATCCCCCTTGATGGTCCAACAATAATCGGCCACCATATTAGGATTCCATTTGCCTTGATATCTCTTTTCCATAGCTGAAATATCCTGATGAAAGAATTCGCCGTGCTCATCGCTCAATGCGCCAAGATTTCCCGGGAAGAAATCTAGGTTTATTAAAGAAATAATTATTTAAATCCATTACTTGAAATTTAAATAAGAAAACTGTGGGTGATGGAGAAATTCCGAATACATATATCAAAACACGATGCAAAACTGCATTAAGTACAACTATTGGTACCCATGAGACAGAAATCATGTTAACCAGTGTAATCAAGTTTAAGATATGATTTGTTTCAATTATAAACATTGGATTGAAAAAATAATTCACTGATATAAGTAGTAAAACAAATATATTAAATTGTGCATGAGTTTAACTTTGAATCACTGTATAATACTGAGAAATCAGATACATATATTACTGAGTTGTTAACATTTTAACGTAATTCGTTTGTTATTAGTTTTTATTTAAATGCTGCTATACATAATTCCAGGTATCAACCCGGCTAACGTACAGGATTCTACCGGCTACGCTGGCACAGTCGCTGTCGGGGTCGTATTGATTTCAACTGGGGTAGAGGATCCGAAATCTAAGGTAAATTCCATAATGTAATATAATGGAACCTATTTTAATGAACTGCGCTAAATTAGCAGTTCTCCTACTTAGATGTTTGGAATTAGTTTTTTACTATTATGGTTATTATTGGTCTTTTTGTGACGTAAGGTGATGTCACGTGATATCTATCATTTTGTCTGATATGAAGGCTTGTTTAGGTCTTTCATTTGTTTGATTGAAGCTATTACACAGAGATGTATAGTTTGTGCAGTGCTTGTTTAAAGATTTTCTTTTAATCCGAGTCGTGCACATAGGGCGATATTATGAGATAAATTATTGCACAAGATTTGTTTAAATGTAAATATATTTCAGAACACAGAATGCATGCTGTATTTAAAATTACAGCAATGATTCATCAACCACAGTTCTTAGGTAAGAAATGCCTTTTTTTTATATCCTAGAAACATTATGAGGATTTAGTTAGATAGCCTGGGTTTGCTTTATGTTACCCTAAGTTTTATTAACTTAGATAAGTTAAGGTTAGGTTGCATACGGTTCATATAGGTATGTCTTGCAGAGTAATAGATGTTTTCGGAAAAAGAGTAATTTATCTTTCCCAATATATTTTCTAAGTCCTACAGAATAACAGTGCGCATGTGCATGAGTTTATAGAGCTGTCGCTAGGTGGAACCACATGTCTTTGAAGTCCTACAGAAAGTTTATAGAGCTGTCGCTAGATAGCAGCACGCGCGTAATGACCAACTTTCGAAATAAATTCCCAAACGTTTATTAGAAATGGATGTACACCAACTACTACCTTTCTAACCTAACAATATAAATTACATTCATAGTATTTACTGAAGTGTACACTAATCTGATGTACACTAACACTAACCTAACAAAAATAGTAGTGACCTAACAAAAATATGTACAGTTCAGTTGTTAATGGTGGCAACATTGGAAGAGGAGGGAAAATGTGTAATCGGTTTAGGGGTATTGTCTAAAATATTGTAATGTTGCCGTGTTTTCTTCTCGTACAAAAATCGTAAGAGAATATTACATCAACAGCATGTTTTAGGTCTGTTGGCCTATTCGCATTTCAAATTACATTTAATTGATCTGTCCATCACATCACTGGGCGACCCTTAATCTCTTATTGTAAGTTTAAAATGTAAAACATTTTGATTAGAGTCTGTCAAATTCAGATTAATTCCCCATCGAATCTCGTTCCCGGAGTTTTCCAGTCTCGTTGCTTCTAAGAAGGCACTTGGCATGGGAAGGGAATCCCAAACGCTTACGAAAAGTAGAATGCAAGCGAGAGCGATCGGGAGTCCGGTTGGAACAGATTTCCCGCGAGTAATAAATTGTCTTCATGAGCAATACAATGAATACAATGACTGAGAAAGCAAAATATAATGTATTAAATAAATTATCAGAGAGAACCTACATTCTACAAGCCTTACGCATTGAATTAAAATAAGGATGTACATTGCACGTGAAAAATGAATACGTGAGTTCGATTTATGAATATATGTATATGGAATGACCTTTAAATGTTTTATAGATTTATATTTCAGTAATTACAATGACACAATAACAATAATAATAAGAACAACAATGTTAAATGTTTATTCGTAAAAGAAGGAATTCGTTTGGCTATTGAGAATCGTGCGGCTTCGTACATGCAGTAATAATAATAATAATAATAATAATAATAATAATAATAATAATAATAATAATAGCTTTATTTTACCTGGCAGAGTTAAGGCCTTAAGGCCTTGTCTACCACTCAACCAGGTTTAAAAAAAAAAATACAAAAGAAAAGTCTTAAATCTAAATTACAATATGTATATATAAACGATTACAAGTTATGAATACAATACAATTAATATTTATAATGTATTTTGATTTACTCTAAATTTAACGAATTAAATATATAATATGTACAAAATATATAAAAAACGAGGAAAAGATTAATGACATAGTATAAAATTAAATAAATAGAGAAAAATTAATTATTAGACAACAGGTAACTGTATAAGCGTGACTTAAAGGTGCCAAGTGTGCGGCAACCCCTGATATCTTGAGGAAGGAGATTCCAGGAGCGGGCGGAGGCTACTGTGAAGGAAGTAGAATAGGAGGAAGTGCTATGAAGAGGAATTGTTAGCAGACTGCTATCTTGTGACCTAGTGTCAATATTGTGGTAGGAGGATAACTTCTCAAATCTGGACGCCAGGTAAGTAGGAATGTAGGAATTCAGAAGCTTGAAAAGTAGCGAAAGAGAGTGCAATTTACGTCTGTCAGTAAGACGGAGCCAAGAGAGGTTATTAAAGTGTTCGGAAATATGGTCATAACGGCGGATATTGAAAATGAATCGAATGCAAGCATTATGAACACGCTGCAGTCTCTGCGACAAGGCATAGTTTAGATCATTATATATAATGTCACAATAATCGAAGTGTGGTAACACAAGATTCTGCACTAGGATTTGTTTTAACGAAACTGGGAGAAAATTCTTTAAACGTCTAAGATAATGTAAGATGGAGAAAGTCTTTTTACATATGTGTTTCACTTGTGTTTGCCAGGTTAAATTTGCGTCTAGATGTAGTCCAAGATCTATTACTGAAGAAGAATAAGGGATAATTATATTATTTATAGTAATGTTTGGAAGTGTAGATATGTCAAAGGTTGTAAGCAGTCTTTGTTGTCCCATTAGAATTACTTGTGACTTGTTAGGATTTAGATTTAGACCGATACTTGAAGACCAGTTAAAGATGGATATGAGATCGTCATTCATTTTCATCAAGCTGTTATAGAGAGAATGAGGAGGTGAATGTAGGTAAATTTGGAGATCATCAGCATAGAGGTGATAACGGCAGTGCTTTAGTACAGTTGGCAAATCATTTATGTAGATTGAGAAAAGAAGAGGTCCGAGAACACTGCCCTGGGGGACTCCAGCCGGCACGTTACGCCAAGTCGAAGATCTAGAGTTTAATGAAACGTATTGTTGACGACCGTGCAGGTATGAGTCGAACCAGGATACAGCGCTGTCAGACAAATGTAGGTGCTTGAGCTTTATCATAAGTAAGTCGTGGTCTACTGTGTCAAAAGCTTTGCTGAAGTCAAGTAAGGTTAAAGGAGTCAATTGACGTCTGTCCACGGCTTCACGAATATCTTCGGTAATTTTTAGCAAAGCTGTGGTTGTGCTATGACCAGATCTAAAGCCGGATTGATAAGGATCAAGGAGGTGATTTTCTTGGAGATAATCAGTCATTTGCTTATGTACAATATATTCCAGGGCTTTAGATAATGTCGGAAGGATGCTAATCGGTCGGAAGTCATTACAGTTAGTAGGTGTACTTATTTTTGGTATAGGCCGAACTCTAGACTGTTTCCATACAATAGGGAAGATAGAAGTTATAAGGGAAGCATTGAAAATATGAGTCACTGTGGGTAGAATAATGTCAATGATTTTATTTAGCATTAAAATGCTGATGTTATCTGTTCCTTGCGCATTGGATTTAATCCGCTTGAGTGCTTTTTTAACGTCTATAGGCGAAATGTCGTAAAAGTAAAATTTATCTCTTCCTATATGTGGGGATGGGGATAAGTCTTTAAGAATGTCTATTTTAGTCTTGTTGTCTGGAGGTGTCTTGGGTATTGAGGTAAAATGTTCATTTAAGTCATCTACAGAAATGTCTATAGAGTCAGTTGAGGGATTCAACTGTCTAAGTCCCATTGCACGGAGCTTTCGCCAAGTGTCCCGTGCACTTATTTCAGGTCCGATTATACTGTGGGCGTGTCGTAGTTTGACATTACGTATAGTTTGTGTAGTTGTGTTTCTAAGTTCTTTGTACAGTTGCCAGTTCTCGTCATTTTTATGTCGTCTGTATGTTCGGTATGCTTTGTCTCGTTTTGACATAAGTTCACGTATTGAATCATTCATCCAGGGAGCAGGGGAGCGGGAAAATCGTCGGGTTTTTACTGGTGCATGTCTGTCGTATAGTTGTAGTATCAGTGTATTAAATGTGTCTACTTTTTCATCAACTGATCTAAGATTCCATATTGAATACCAAGGTAGTTCTAAAGCGTCTGATTTTAGTTTAGTATCGTCTATGTTTTGTAAATTTCTGTACGTAATTAATTTAGAGCGTCTTTTAGGACATTGGAGTGAGTATTCTACGAATACAATGTCATGAGCAGATATGCCAGGAGCAGGAATTTGTCCATATGACAGTACTTTCTGTGGATGTGTAGTCACAATTAAGTCCAGTAGAGTGTCGGAAGTAGCAGTGTGGTGTGTGGCAGAGAGAGGAACAATGGTCATATTAAAGCTTTGGAACATATTTTTAAGTTGTATGGCTGGTGAGTCAGTCTGAAGAAGATTTGTATTAAAATCACCTGCGACAATAACGTGTTCATAATGAGGCAATGAATCGTTCAGAGCGTTTTCTAGATCCGAAAGGTGCCCAATTTTTGGAGGTTTGTATACAATGCATAAGAGACATTTTTTTAGACTGGCTTGAATTTCTACGAATAAGAACTCGGGGCGAGCGGAATATACAGAAGGGGACTTGTGGACAATTCTTGGATTAAGCTCATTTGATATAAAGGCACAAACTCCTCCACCTCTTTTATCTATTCTGTCATTTCTGAGCAGTGTATATCCGTCTAGGTGAACAAGGGACGAAGGTATGGATGGGGTGAGCCAGGTTTCCGAAATTAAAATGGCGCTCAGTCCAAGAGATGAAAATATGGTTTCAAACTCATCAAAGTGGGACAGAATGCTTTGTGAATTTACGTGAGCGATTTTAAGTGATGATTTATCAATAGAAAATGCATTCCTAAGTAGACTGGTAGTTGTTTTTGGAGGGGATGGTAGGGATTGAGGAATGTTGCTACCTGTGTTAAAAGCTGTCTGCACAATAAGAGGGTGATTGCAGAAGGTGAGTGAGTCAAGGGTTGCAAATAATTCATCATTTGTCAGCTCAATGTTGCCAATAGCAGAAAGTAAAAATAAACTATGTACTGTAATAACTCTAATAAAATTAAAATAATTTAGCTAAACAAATAACTTAAAAAATGAAAATAAAACAAGTAAGTTGTCCTAAATAAAAAATAATAAACTTAAAACTTACCTAAATTAGAAATAAATTAACAATATAATTGTTAGCAAAGAAAAGACAAATAAAGTAAACATATTTTACACTCAGGTCCTATCTAGTTGATATCCGTAGAAGATCTAATTTTGCGTTTTTCGCCATTTACTTTGGCTATGACGGCACCGTCCATTGTCCATACATTTTGAATACCGTATTTTTGTATACTGTCTTGTAGCAGGCGATAGCGACACTTCGTTAGGTCCTCGCGAACAGTGACCCCACTTCCTTTCAACTTTTTCTTGCTTAGAAAAACTTCACTGCGCTTGCGGTAACTAACAAATTTCACTATTATAGCCCGCGGTCTTTCTGCATTATTAACACCAACACGGTGACTTCTGTCAATGTCTGTCACTGATAGATCGACACCGATTTTTTTGGCCACCTCGATGGCTTTCTGGTCAGTGTCCTCTCCGGCCTCTTCTTTTACACCAAAAATTCTGAGGCATTGACGTCTCTGGTATTGTTCTAGATCGTCTAATTTATTTTCCAACACCTCAATCTTTCTGTCTTTTTCATCGAGGGTCTTTTTCAGATCCTCAATTACTTTAGTGTTGTCCTCGATGGTCTTCTGCAGTTCCGCCACTACCTGGTCCCGCAACATGGACACAAACACCTGCAGAGTGCTGGGATCCTGCAGCGCCTCTTTCACCACACGTTTCACTGCTTCCTCCGTAGAACTTCATATGTGACACGAACATTACTTGATACTCCATACTCTCTGCGGGACTTCTCATTCTGTTACCGGTAGATGAGACTCGTGGTCATACTCTTTCAGCCACTCTCGTTTACGAGAACGAGATGGAGTAAGACAGATTTTGACCGCCTTTAGTTCTGATCCTGCGCTTTTTTCTAGTTAGGGTTGAATGTGCAAAATATGAAATACCCATTCAATACTATTGGCGTTTAAAAAATAAATTTCCTTTTGCTCTGGTACAGCTATAGTTCCTCCTATAGGATGCGAATAGAATCTTTCTGCGTTTATTTTCAAACGGTCGGTACGTGACTAGGCAAAGTGTGGAAGTATCTGAGAATTCAAAAATATGTTAACATGATTATATAGCACCTAAGAAAAAACATTCACTATATTATGATTATAGTAATATTGTATATATTTACTTTGTAAAATATTAGGCTACTCTATGCCAGGGTACACCTGTGCATATTTGATCCGAACAACTGACTACAAGCGTCATACTCATACTGGCCAAGGTGATTACACACGTTCCCGATAGAGCGAATTGCCAACATTTTTACTCACGTATAAGGGGATTGTATCTTATGAGACAGCCTACATTAATGGGGAAGTTGGGGTGAAAACTGGGGGAGAGTTAATGTATACCAGATTAGTTTAGCGTTCACTTATTTGTTTCCATGTTCTTAAGATAAGTTGGCTACACTGTGTGGGCAATGTCTTCTACATATTTCACATTGTAAATGTAGTAGTAGTAGTAGTAGTAGTAGGACTTTATTAGACAAAAAGTAAGATATTTACAATATTATTTACAAATATGGGTCGCACGGGCAGTAAGCCGTACGTGCTCTTGACAGTCCGTTACAATAAAGTAATAATTGGTACTAGTGTAAAGAAAAATAAACAACAAAAAAAGCAATAACATTACAATTACATAAAGAAAACACAATAATATTGGAATTAAATAATTTATATTTCTCTCAGATAATACTGTAATTGTCATATACTACGACAATAAATTCTACATTTTGTTTAGTTTTTTTATTTGGATACATGTAGGTGGTATGACCACCCCAAATGAGTGATCAACACATTATCAATATCTCTTAAGAGACAACACACCTTAAGTTGAAACACACCATTCACACAAATTCTTTCTAACCATGGTGAATATGATAATTAGGGAAGGGATTTTGAGGTGCGGCACCTTTCCAAAATATACCAGTTTTCATACCAATAGTTCAATATATATATATATATATATATATATATGGTATGATAAGAAAAATAAATGCCTGGATGGGATTCGAACCCGGATATATATATATATATATATATATATATATGATATGAAAAGAAAAAGAATGCTTGAGTCGGGATTTGAACTCGAGTCTCTAAAGTCTGTACCTTTAGCGCTCTAACCAACTGAGCTACCCAAGAATTCCAAGACAAACATACAATTTTGTTATACATGTAGTATTCTCAATTCACACAAGAGGTAGCGGAAAGATCTTCCGACTGCCATCTAGCGGCTAACATAACAGTTAAGCAAATTATTAAAGAGAATATTTACTTTATAGCAGTAACGCTTGTATATATATATATATATATATATATATTTGGGGGATGTAATGAAGCGAAATTAACACAATTTGTTGCACCTTTTTGCAGATTTTTGTAAGATTACTACATTTTGCCCCCTTTCTTATGCTTTAGCACCTTTTCCTCCGGGTTTTTAAAAGATAGGACCCAAACATCTATATTTTTTCTTCTTGAACAGCTTTTAAAGTCTCAATTAGAAATCAACAATATTAAATAAGTATTGAAATATATAATTTATGTAATTTATATCCCAGAAACAAAGGTCAATATCCAGTGTGAAGTTAACAATAGTAAATAATAAATATTAAAAATTAATTTATGTAAACCAACAGCAATTTATATCCCAGCAACAATGGTCAATTTGCAGCTGTGAAATAAAATTTATTTTTCAACAGTATTCCTGCAACAGTATAAAGTAAGTTCAGTTACTACTGGCAATAATTTAACAGTTTTCTATCTACCGACTTGTTGTCTGTGTTTTACTAATCTGAATCACAACATGTTTTTATTAGTATTACAACTGGGTTTTCACAAGAAAAATGGCGAATGTTAAGAGAAATAAGTTGTATGAACGTTCAGAATTCAGAACACAATTTATCTAAACTAATTCTTCGATGTTCTATCTGCGAAGTATGGACTTTATAAAGAAGAAACAATTGGTGCAAAATGATATGCAAATTATACAAACTGAGTTCATGTAACTGGTTTAAACCATAATTCAATTGTTTCAGCAGCACCTTTTCTTTTTTTCACCTTTTTGTATGTATTTTCAGAACCTTTCCCCCATTTTACGGCCACAATTTGCACCTTAAATTCCTTCCCTAATGATAATGACGATTATGATGCTTAGATGATATTCACAGCCATTTGAGTCGTAAAGGTTCCTGACATTTGTCTTACAGGCTAGCGAAATCCAAAATAGATAAATAAACTATCATCAGAAAACTTGTCTGGACCGGGGATTGAACCCAGTCCCGCTGCTTAAGAGACAGAAATGTTACGTACCCCGATTCCGCGGGGAGTGGACTTTTTTTCATGTATCAGGAAACGATACAAAACGTAAATATCCAGAATACGATCGCCTTGAGTAACTAATGTTTTTCGAGAACAAAATTATAGAAGTAGAAATCTACTTGACAGTGAGAAATTTCTCAAACTTCTCTTTTCCTTTAACGTGAGTTGAAAAGAACGAAACATTAATCTCTTTCTTTTTAGTCATCTTCATCTCTTAGCTTTTGTGTCTTTTCATTTTCTCTTGAGTCGCCTCCTCTTATTAGCTTTGTTTAGAAACTTTCAGCTCCTACACAGACTGCGAGCTGAGTGGTCAGTTTCAAATTTTCTTCCAATAAATGGTTTTTCGAGATGAAAAGAATCTAGTTGCTACCATTGGTGTTTGAGAAAAAACATGCTTTACAGCAAAGGAAGAAGAGTGATAAATATAATTCTTCCAATAAAATTTAGAACAAAAATAAAAGTAAAAATAAGTTAGCTAAATATACAGAGTCCTAAGATCGTTAATATTGAAAACCCAACCAAAGCAAAGGTTATTCAAACATTATTTCGGAAGCGAATGCTAACACAAAACTAATAAATAGCATTTTAGTTATATTTATTTTTGGTCAAGAATATTTATTAAGCAGTACTTTAAATCAGAACATAATTTATTAGAAATTTGAGCTTGAATTTATTTTTGTCTTCTTCAAAATAAGAAATCCATTCTTCAAAATGTTTCACATGTACTCCTGTAATTAATTTTATATTTGTTATTTTATATTATAACATAGTCGGCCGCGATGCACTAGTGGTTATGCTCCTTCCTTCTGGCCGGGGTCGATGGATTTTTTAGGATGGAAAAATCCAAGGAGCAAGTCCTCCGGGAGGGACTTTAAGCCGTGGGTCCCGAGTCTGAAGATTTTCAGGCTCGTAAAAGATCCTTAAGCCTGAATGAAAAGGCCTCTATGAGGCGGAACGCTGACCACGGACCACTCAAGTGACATCTATACAAAAACAAGTGTAACTAAATTAGTATGGTTCAAATTCTTCCCTGTAGGGAGAGAGCGCCTAAATCTCTGCTACGGGAAACATGGGCTTACAAGATTACAAGATGATATTATAACATACTTTGTGAATATTCTTGAAAGCATGAGACATACTAGCTCACTGGCTCTATCGAACTCGTATGATCATGGCCGTGCGGACATAAGCTCTCCATACATCTCCATCTTAAGATAATGTTTTTCAATCATCCCCAGTATATGATTATCTTGAGGAAGACTTCCGGGCTGTAGGTCATGACCTTGAGGCTTGAAGCTCCCCGACGTTTCACCAGAGACTGCGTCTGTCATCATTAAGAAATCTTCTTCAAGATCATCATAGCAACTCCGGCCGTGAAAGCCTAAGTCAATACTTCCCCAGTATAATCTACTTCCTTCGAATCATGGTTAATATAATTCTCCCATCTCATGGTCTACCAACTAGGCGTTTCCCCCACTGGTTTTCCTACAAGAAGCTTCCATACCATTCTTATATTACCCATTCGTGCCACATGTCCTGCCCATCACAGTCTACGTAATTTAAATGTTCTTATTATATAAGGTTTCCTATAATGATTATGTAGCTGACTGTTATGAAGTCTTCTCCATTCACCTGTCTGTTCATCTGTCTTTGGCACAAACATTTTCCTAAGAACTTAATTCTGAAATACTCGTAATCCTTTTTCCTCCCTTATAGTAAGGGTACATGTTTCGCATCCGTATAATATAACTGGAAGAATAACAGTTGTATATATTTTCAGTTTAACTTTTTTTGAAAGGAGTTGGTACGAGATGTAATTTTTATTTCCTGTTAGACTTTTTCACACTTGCCTATACAGTTTTTACCGATAGTGTTACGCATTGTTGGACCAGCTTTTGGATCTCGCACACGGTGGCGAGACTCTGGCCTCGCCTTGTATGATACAAAGAGATTCGTAAGCTTACCCGAGAAGTGTCTCGACTGAGATTCCAGATTATTCTTACTCTTGCATGTTTAAGTAGGTGCTAGGGTCGGACGAGACAGTCGTTTCCAAAATGTGACCTATATGTGAAAACAAGATAATGTTCTAAGTAAAACCGTCAACGAGTGTAAATAACTGAGCAATTAAAAAAAAAAGTGAAGCGAGCTACTTCATTAGCAGCATTTTATTTGTGAAAAATAACTGAAATTATTGTGAAATGAATAAAGTGAATTTGAAAATGTTGGCTTAATCTATGCTACCGTGCCACCAGTGAATATTCGATCCGAGAACAAGAGACTGTTAGCGTAATATTGGCCAATGTGATGACACACTTTTCGCTAGAGCCAGTTAGCAACATGTTTACTCAATATTATGTTTATTCTATCCTAGGAGTCTTCCTATATTATAAGGAAGTTAGGGCGAGAAAATGGGCCGGTTAGTACAGCAGATAGTTAAGCGTTCACTTGAATGATAATTTTTTTGTGACAAATTGGTTACACTGTCTAAGCAATGACAAATACATATTTTACATTAAAATATGGTAAATTTAGGTTATTTTGAATTAAACTTCTCACTTCATTTTTAGGCATTTCACACTTTAAAAAATCAACCTATATATTTCTCCCAGGTATTTATTCACATACTGAAACAAGAAATTGTGTTTTCCCCTCTTTTTATTTTAATTTAGGTAGGTGGCATAATGACATAGATTCCCTAAATTTTATAGGTCTAAACGTAGGCCTATGTGTGAGGTTAATTTTAAAAAATTCCACCAGAATCCTACGCGAGCGCCATCAGTGATAATAGTTAAGGCACCAACAAATTACATTTAATTCCTAATCGCAATTTTAGTCAGGAAATATATCATGAATACTTTATAAAAGGATTAGGCTAAAATATGAACTGACCATTAGTGGTTTATCATATTTATAAAATATGAATCAGTGAAAATTCGGTCACGAGAGCTCAATAATTGATAATACACTTACAATTTGTATTGCTAACTTTTAGTCCCACACTGTAGTAGAGCGGTTTAAGATCTGTTTCCTTGGTCCAGAGCTACGGTACTTGCATTGTTTTGAGTCCCCATTGGGGGAAGAAATTTTCTCGTGGAATTTCTGCCAGTACGGTACCGGTGATCACCCAGCATCTTGAGGAATTTGGGTAGCTATAAGAAGTACCATTATGGCTGTTCCTGTTCTTTTATATGGATCTGAATCTTGGGTACTTACAAAAAAAATATCTCACACATTCAAGCCGCTGAAATTACATTTTTAAGATCTGTAAAAGGATGTACACGCATGGATAGACTACACAATGAATCAATAAGAAATGGACTGGATATATTTTCAATAGTTGATAAACTAGAAGAGCACAAATACCAATGGAAAGAACATTTAGACAGAATGGACAATACAAGATTACCCAAAAAGATCAACACCTTCAAACCACATGGGAAAAGATCTTTGGGACGGCCAAGGAAACGATGGACTTGAGACCGGAATAGGTCACATTGACCAAATCCTGGAAGGAAGTAGAAGAAGAAAAACCCAGCTATAACGGCGGGGGATACGATATGCTAAACACATGTCACCCATATACTGGCTGAATTATCGTACTGTTATTAACGCATGTGGATGAGACAAGCCACCGGCTGATATGCCAAGAGCTTACTAGACCTGTCGCACCATGAATTTTTTTAATTACTTTCACTTTTAAAACTACGAAAATAATAAAACCTCTAACACATACTTCTAATTTATTCTGTGCCAACACAATCCAGTACTCCTCACTATGATGGGTAATATATATATAGACTTCGCGCATTGTAACTGGCGGTTTTGGGCACGCAGCAGTAGTAGTAGTGATTGAGAGGGCAGTCTCTCCCACTTAAACAAAGGAGTCCGTCACTTCCTGGCTGTTTTAGGGTCTTATAATGCCCTCTTCAGTCCAGGATGTTCCTATTTCGAGGTTGTTTTTATTTTCTTAGTTTTTTTCTCACGCCTCAGAGAAAGTATCCCAGCAAGATGACAGTCTACGATCGTCGACAAAGGATGCACGCCACTAGTACTCCCGCCCGCCATGCGTGAACGCCAAGAGGAAGACCGCGATCGCCACGGGCGCCGCCCGCACCCTGAGGAGGCGAGGGCGCACCTTCTCCCTCTCCCCCGGAGGCCGGAGGATAGCCGACCAGAAACGATCCTTTTCAGGTTAATCTGATTGTTTAGGGAATTTTGAAAATAAAGTTGAGAATGGTAATTTATAATTTACTGGTGGAAATTAGGGGACCACTCCGACATTTGCCTTTGCGCTAAGGAAAACCACCGAAAACCTTAGCAGAGTGGTTTAAATTGAATTAAAGTTAGTACAAGTTCCGTAGCGTAGTGGTTAAGGCACTGAGCTACAAGCCGGAGGGTGGAGGGTTCGAGTCCCGGTGGGGTCAGGATTTTTAAACTGACCCAAACCTTCTGGCGGCACTATGGCCCTGGGGTCGACTCAGCCTCTAACTGAAATGAGTACCAGACGCTTGTTCTGGTGTAAAGGCGGCCGTCACGCAGGGCTGACACCCCGGCTGACATCAAGTGCCGATTGTCAAGAAAAAGTGGGAGCCCTAACCTCCTACTACCCGAAGGGCCTCCTACTACCCGAAGGGCCTCCTGAGGCCTGTAGTGGGATCACTTTACCTTTTACCTTTACAATATAAGTTACTTATTTGTCTTATAGCCTTTCCCTCTTCATTCCAAAATCTAGTATAGACTTGAAAGAAAGCGCTGTCTCTGTTGTTTGTATCAGTGTTGAGATAGGCCTAGTATTTGTCGTGCTACGCGATAATTTTGCAGTCAGCTTTAATTTTAAGTTAATCTAGAATCACTTACAAGCACAAACTCAACATTTGAAATGCCTCCTCATTAATAACGGATGAGCCCGTATTTTAAGGTTGTTAGCGTAACACCAACTCAGCTCTTGTTTCCTCAAATACTCATAATCTCCTTTCCTCCCTTAAAGAAAGGGTCCATGTTTCGCATCCATTTAATGTAACTGGGAGAATAACAGTTTTATATATTTTCAGTTTATCATTTTTGAAAGGAGTTGGGACGACAAGAGTCTCTGTAATGCATAATAACACGCATTTCCTGAATTGAGCCTCTGTTTAATTTCCTTGTGCATTTCGTTTGTATTTGTAAATATTGTTCGTAGATATTTGAATTCAGCCACTTCTTCAAAATTTCCCTCACGTCCAGGTTGCATTCAAAAATTCCAGATGACCTTAGAGATTAAAGCGTATATAAATAATCATGAAGAAAAAAAAGAGTACCGAACTGTCAGATTTCTGACACTGTCTAGTAAATTTAAGGACTAGTCAATTATCTGATAATGTAAATACACATATAACAATACGTTTAAAGTAATTGGAGACGTCAGTTATTACCGGAAAGATTTCTAAATTCATATCGGGAAAGATTGGCATGCTACGAGTTATTGGTAAATCCAGAAAATTGGATAAACCTCGGTAAATTTCTGGACAAAACGCGGAAAATAAGAACAAACACTCATTCATGAATAAATATATGTTATCAAAATGCAATACCATTAATTCTTAACAAGTATATATAAATTAATTAGTGTATAATGCTATTGTGTTATTTAATTCTAATATTATTGTGTTTTCTTTATGTAATTGTAATGTTAATGGTTTTTTAGTGTATAATGCTATTGTGTTATTATTTAATTGTAATATTATTGTGTTTTCTTTATGTAATTGTAATGTTATTGTTGTTGTTGTTGTTTATTTTTCTTCACACTAGTACCAATTATTACTTTATTGTAACGGACTGTCAACAGCACGTACGGCTTACTGCCCGTGCGACCCATATTTGTAAATAATATTGTAAATATCTTACTTTTTGTCTAATAAAGTCCTACTACTACATTTAAAGTAATTTTATTTTGTTGGCTCATTATATTGGTTCTTGTATTTGATGCACATTTAGAATTTATTTCTGAAGTATATGTTATTTGAAAACGGAATAACTGTTGACAGATATACCAAAAAAGAACAAAAAGTAAACTCATTCTGCACTGATGCGCCATCTGTCAAATTCATTTTCTCACACATGCAACCGGTGTCCACAAATTGTTGACACTGCTTCCAAATTGACTTTCACAGTTGAATGATTCTTTTCTAACTCTTCTGTGACTTTTTTCTTCGTAGAATCAAACTGAAACTTACAGAAAAATTACTTCATTTGATTTATATTTACAGGATTGGTGTATTTTACTTCGAAAAAATAAACTTAAAATAAACAAAATACTTTACAAAAATATAACCCAAACCTCCTCAACAATAATAATAAGGAGATAAAAATATAAATATAAAAAAATATATAAAAATTATAGACTGAATAAATCAATAATTCACTATCAAACATAGGGGGATTAAAAAAATTAAAGGAAAAATAAAATAAACGAAGTGAATAACATACAGTTAATCCTGTAGAAAAATAAAAAAGAAAAAACCAAAAATATTTAAATATCTTAATGAAACTGTTTCCAAAATTAAATCTTTAGAATAAAATCCTGCCAAAAAAGGTATACCACATAATGCAAAATTAGAAATTATTAAACAAGATGAAGTTAGAGTCATCTGAGAAGATAAATTTCCTATAAAACGAATATCCTGAGAATCCCTTATACAATGAATAATTACTCCTGCACACATAAAAAGTAATGCTTTAAATAAAGCATGGGTTAATAAATGAAAAAAAGCCAACCCAGCAAATCCATAGGCATAATAATGTTCCTATAGTATATGTGTAATTATTATAATATTCATAAAGGTTCTGTTTGGCTTAAAATTTCTATAAAAGTTTTATCTTTAAGGGGGGTAGACCGTTAACTAAAAAATACAGTTCTTAATATATCAAAAACACGTAAATTTGTAGATTATTTGGAACGATTTAGAATAGGTTCAGATACCTGTATTTGAAAGGACTCCAGCCGCATCTGTTATTTTAATGTCTGGCATTTGATTCCCAAAGACATGAATTTATTACTAAATTAGATTATTGCCAAATTAGATTTCAACTACATTTGTTAAATACAGTACTTTATATAAGAAATGCTGCTATAGGAAGCTGTGGTGATTTTTATATATTATATTATTAGGATACTTTGAGTTAGTTTTTTTGGATTGTTAATTAATTTATTAGTTCATATTACATTACATTATTATTGATATGTGAAGCTAGAAATTAATCATAATCTAAATGAATGTAAATAATTAATTGTATTGTAACTAAAACCCTAGCATACCGGAGGGTGAAGTAGGGTTCGCATTATTTGGAGATTCAATAATAATAATAATAATAATAATAATAATAATAATAATAATAATAATAATAATATATCAACAACATTAAGGATTGGTTCCTTCTGATCCGTACTGACTCAATTTTTTTCTGAGTTTGAATACAATCAAAAATATCTGAAAAGAATATCAGTCATTCGAGTAACAGACCAATATGAGTCTATAATAGCATTATATTAGGGATGTGATTCATGAAACAATAGTATTAAAATCAATTTATATATAAATTATATATATTTTTGTTTATGTTTATTATATTATTGTTGATGTTAATTTGCACTTTAGGAAGCCTAACTCTATTTTTATAGAATGTTAACATCTACGTTCTTTTTCATATTGCGTTAATTAGACCCTAATAACGGATATATATGTAACTGTGAGCAAGTTATTGCGTTAATTAGACCCTAATAACGGATATATATGTAACTGTGAGCACGTTATTGCGTTAATTAGACCCTAATAACGGAATATATATGTAACTGTGAGCAAGTTATTGCGTTAATTAGACCCTAATAAACGGATATATATGTAACTGTGAGCAAGTTATTGCGTTAATTAGACCCTAATAACGGATATATATGTAACTGTGAGCAAGTTATTGCGTTAATTAGACCCTAATAACGGATATATATGTAACTGTGAGCAAGTTATTGCGTTAATTAGACCCTAATAACGGATATATATGTAACTGTGAGCAAGTTATTGCGTTAATTAGACCCTAATAATGGATATATATGTAACGTGTGAGCAAGTTATTGCGTTAATTAGACCCTAATAACGGATATATATGTAACTGTGAGCAAGTTATTGCGTTACTTTTGATTCTAAATAATTTTCAAAAGAATCCAAGTTTATGAATATAAAACGTATGTATATTTTAATTTTACCCCTTCAGTTGAATAAAAAATAATAAAAATTAAAAACAACAAGAATACGTAATGTTAAACATTTTAAATATTTAGGATCTATTTTAGATAAAAGTGAGAATTCAACTACAGAAATTGATAGAAGAATAACTGATGGAAGAAGAATCATTGGTATGTTGAACTCAGTGCTTTAGAATGGAAATATAATATACAGAATGAAGAAAACTACATTTCTCAATTTGAAGAGAAAAATTATACGCTCAGACCGGGACTTGAACCCGGGACCCTTGGTTCTCTAGACCAAGTGCTCTACCAACTGAGCTACCTGAGCAAGTACCGATAATTTTTCTCTTCAAATATGATTTATCCATCATTGAGATGTACGAAATCAATAATAAAAACATTTCTCAAGTTCTGTTACAAAGCATTTTATTATATGGGTCCCAAACCTAGACAGTAAGTAGAAAACAAGCCAACAAGCTCTTAGCAGTAGAACGTGATTTTTGGAGGCGATCGACAAGAAATTCAAGAAGAGATAAGTTCAGAAACAGCACAATAAGGGAAATTATGCAAGTTGAAAAAAACATATTAGGAAAAATAGAAGAAAAACGTTTGAAATGGTATGGACCCCTCGTAAGAATGGAAGAAGAGAGAATACCAAAGAAGATCCTTAATAAGAAAGCTAATTGTAGAAGTGGAAGAGGCAGACCTAGAAAACGATGGATGGATGGATGGAGTGAAGAGAAGTATGAAAGCTAGAGATTTGAGGGAAGAAAATGCTTTAGGCAGGAATCTCTGGCGACAAATCACTTCGGGGTTGAAGGACAAACACTCTATTGTGGAATATTCCTAAATGTAAAAAAAACTACAAGGTTACATTTTCTTTAATTTTGGACGATTTGTTTGAGTAACAATAGTTCACAATGTTCCACATATTTGTTATATACTTAAATAATAATAATAATAATAATAATAATAATAATAATAATAATAATAATAATAATAATAATAATAATAATAATCAGAGTTACTCTTCAGTTCAAACAAATACTCAAAAACATTAGCTTGCAAGTAGTTAAGATCTTTCTAATGAGAAGGTAGACATTTTTAAAACCGTTTCTAATCATTAAAATATATGAATGGAAATGTTTAAGCAGTGTTGCCTGATTTTTTTAAACTCAGTATTACAAGTACATTGCCATTAGTGGCGAATAACGATTTCATTTTGTATAGAAGTTTCTATATAAAAAACTTGTCGTATACTTTTTCAGATTGAAGTATATAATGGCAGCTACTCATTATGCTTCCGTGCCATTTCATTTTAATTTTCACTTCATGTTGTGTTAGATTTTATACACAAAACATAAGGCGCAGGAGTTATTACACAGAAAGCAAACTAGGAATTATAATAAAAAATACTTGTCTGGATCGAGTGGTTTTTGCAGAGATATAGTGTTGGCGCTAATGACCTCATATAGAGATAACGTTTCCTCAACTTTTTTTCTTTCATTCGTCCTTCATAATCCTTGTTTCTTGTACATAAAAAAAACTTCAACTCGAATTCAAAGCTGACTTTCTATCCCCTTCAGAAAGTTTCATGGTGTGATATTTGAGTAGAAATTTCTAGACTCCATACTGTCGAGTATGTTTTATAATGGAGAAAGAAGGGAATGGGTTGTGTTGGGTGGAGAACACTTATACAATCCCCTCTCTGGTTTATACAAGGAATCAAATTAATTTAACAGGGAGATGTCTGAATAGCGTACGTTTACCGTTGTTGATTATGATGTAGCAATGGAAATTGAGGGCCACAAAGGGATTTCGCGGTCCATTCTACAGAGATACCATAACATTGCTATCGCGAGTTAAGTGTCTTAATGTAATTAATTTGAAGCCCTACATGTGAAAACATTGTTATTCAACTTTTCACTATTTTTCTTTTACGTTAATTAAGTTTAAATCGAAAAAATAACAGAATAGGCCTGCCTTACCATTTATCTTTTATGAAGTACTTCGTTTTGTTATTTGTAATTGTTTTTGTATTATTACGATGTTTTAATTGTGTTTGTGCCAAAGTATTTTTATGTCATTTAATTCGATTAACTACTTTTCCTTTGTTAATTATTATAGATTATTGCACAGTAAGGAAAAATCAATACTTTTAAAATTGAGGTATTGATCAAGAGTATATTACGATGCGAGTTTGGGAAGTGGTTTTTATAGAAGCGAGGAAATGTTTAAAAGCCGACCGATAGCTTACTTACTTACTGGCACTAAAGAACCCGTTCATGGCCGCGCGGACATAAGCTCTCCATACATCCTTATCCTGAGCTAATGCTTTCCAATCATTCCCTGTATAATCTACTTCCCTCGAATCATAGTTAATGTTGTTCTCCCACCTCATTCTTGGTCTACCAACTGGGCGCCTTCCTTCCGGCTTTCCTACAAGAAGTTTCCATGCACGTATTTCATTCCCCATACGCGCAACATGTCCCGCCCATCGCAGTCTACGAGACTTAACTGTTCTTATTATATCTGGCTTCCTATAAAGACCATGTAGTTCATTGTTATGTAGTCTTCTCCATTCACCTGTCTGTTCATCTCTCTTTGGTCCAAAAATTTTCCTAAGAACTTTATTCTCAAAAACTCGTAATCTCATTTCCTCCCTTAAAGTAAGAGTCCATGTTTCGCACCCATATAATATAACTGGTAGAATAATAGTTTTATATATTTTCAGCTTAACGTTTTTTGAAAGGAGTTGGGACATCAAAAGTCTCTGCAATGCATAATAGCACGCATTTCCAGAATTGTTTTTAATTTCCGAGATTCTGTAAAACACTTCACAATCGTGCGTTGTACATTATTTTTTGCGCGTAGGTGTTTTCGATACAATAAATAATAGTAAAATAATATCTTTGTTGGAAATATTTGCGTTCATTATAAATAACTGACTAACGTTAACAGTGTGTGCAAAATATTTTTATGGGGAAATCACATCTGCATATATTACTTGAATATAATTTTGTAAAAATAAGTGAGAGAATTCGTCCATGATGGACGCGCAAGTTTCACGGTTAAAAGATAAACACCTTCCGGTCATTTTTATAGAGCTCTACTTTGACCTCTAAAATATTCATGTGCTCAGAAACATATTGATTTTATTAAACAAGGAACAACTATTAAATATTTTCAGGATATATAAACCGTACAATTCAAATAATGGTAAAAAGTCTTACAAACATGTTAACTGCGCGCTACACCTCACTAATACACCTCATTGATAGTATTCTTTTTAACAATTAATACATAAAATGTGTGCGGCGTATATATCCATGCTGACTACTACTATTTGTACGTATCGTCTTTTGGATCGTTTTTTGTTTCCGTTGCATATACTAGCGTAGAGATCATAACATCCGAGGTTATTAATCAAAAACCTTTGCCCGGGCCCATAGGAGGCAAAGATTGATTCATCTTCCTTTCCTAATCAGTTAAACATGAATCAACAATAGATCTCGAACAGTAGAGTAGTTTATGATTCTGATTTAAAATGAATGTATCATTATTGTTATTAATCATGAAAGCTAGACGGAAAATAAAGGAAGCTAGATTGATCTCCTAAATAAGTAAGTTTCAGTACAGGAATATCAAACAGCAGCATGCACATAAATAACTTGAACATTACTTACTTACTCACTGGCACTATCGAACCCGTAGGTTCATGGCCGCACGGACATAACTTTATTCTCAAAAACTCGTAATCTCCTTTCCTCCCTTAAAGTAAGAGTCCATGTTTCGCACCCATATAATTTAACTGGTAGAATAATTGTTTTATATATTTTCAGTTTAACGTTTTTGAAAGGAGTTGGGACATCAAGAGTCTCTGCAATGCATAATAGCATGCATTTCCAGAATTGAGCCTATGTTTAATTTCTTTGTGCATCTCATTCCTATTTGTGATTATTGTTCCTAGGTATTTGAATTCAGGCACTTCCTCAAAATTTCCCTCATTTGTCATTAGCTGTCTATTTCCATTATTTAATGGATTTCTATGTGTGACCATATATTTAGTTTTATTGATATTTACTTCCAGTCCTAATTTCTTAGTGTTACTCATAGTGTGTGCGTGTTGTCCTTTTAGTATCTCCTCGCTATCGGCCAACAATACTAACATCATCAGCATAAACTAACAGCTTGTAATACCATTGATTTGTAAGCCTTCCTCATTCTCTGAAGATTTAATGGCATGCTCTAGTACAAAATTAAATAGTAGAGGAGATAGTGCATCTCCTTGCTTCAACCCATTCTGGATTTCAAAAATGTCCGAAAACTGTTTGCCTACACGCACCCTACTCTTTGAGCCATTTAGACACATTCGTATAAGGCTAACTAACTTTTTAGGAATTCCGAACTCCAGCAGGATACTATATAACTTCTCCCTCTTAATTGAATCATATGCTTTTTTGAAGTCTACATATAGTTGATGTACAGTACCATTATATTTACCATTTCTTTTCTAAAATCTGTCTTATACTAAAGATCTGATCTGTTGTAGACCTGTTTCTTCTAAATGCACATTGATGATCTCCTAGAATGTCATCAGTGTAGGGAGTAAGTTTGCTTACTATATATATTTGTTAGAATTTTGTACGAAGTTGAAAGTAATGAGATGCCCCTGTAGTTGTTGCAATCAGTTTTATCTCCTTTCTTATAAATTGGTACGATAATTGATTCCTTCCATTCATCTGGAAGAGCTTCTTTTTCCCAAATCATACTAAGCAACCAGCGTATCTTGTCCATCAATTTTTCTCCCCCTGATTTTATCAGTTCTGCTGGGATCTTATCTGAACCTGATGCTTTATACATCTTCAATTTTTCTTTGGCATGGGTTCCCTGAAGTAGTCCCCGCCCGGAGAACCGAATGGGGGACTATTTGACCTCCGGAAAATTTTACCCCCAGTTGAACCCTGTCCGCATTTCTTGACGGTTCTATTTTTACGGTGAAAGATCGTCACTCTTTCGACCAAGGTACTTTTTTCGTCTGGCTTATCACCATCGACCAGTCCGGCATGGGTAACCCTATTGGCAGCAATGCTACCGCTGGCATAGCTCTCAGGATCATTTAAGCACGCAAGCCACTCCACCACGCCAAGGTAAAGGTACCATGGAGGGATAACTTGAACATTAACCAGGATAAATATAAAAATGATGTTTGATATAAACAAGACGTCTGAAGTGGATGAAAAATATAACAAATGTAAATACTAGATCATTCTTCAACAAAAAGAAAATAAATAATAATCTTTAACATCACAAAACTATATCATACCTCACACAACATTCATACCACGGTCCATGCCAGGGTAGTCTTTCCCCGGTCCTCAGGACCAAAACTTAAACCACGCCACTCGCGGCTCCAGACGACGTTGTCTCAACTCAAAGTTCCGATCGAATGATAATGTTCTTAATGTGCATTGCGTATTTGATCGTTCCGAGGCAGAAGGGGAGATGCGCAGCACAAACAACGCAACAGGAGAGGAAAAAAGGAGAGTAGGGGTAGATGCATGGAGAAAGGATATTGGCATAGTTCACGAATTTTACTGTCCAGGGAGGATAACGGCACTACAGTAGCGAACCGAAAATCGTACTTTCAGTTCAAATCATTTATCAAAATATTAAGATTGACAAATATTTTCATTTGTTTAAATATTGTATAACTGTAAAATTAGTTTTCTATATCTCATTATTTCTCTTCGTCTTTTTATATACATTAGACAGGGACGTCTACTAACAATTTACTTTATCTTGCTTGAATATATTTTATTATTAGTTTTATTCTTAATCTTTACTATCATTAACTTGTTGTATTATAGATTGTAACATAATAGATATTATCTTTTTGATCTAACCTTCATTTAGTATTTAATCTTCTTCTTCTTCACTTCCCGGGCTAGGCAAATTGCCTGTTCCGCCTCACAGTTGTTCTGTCCATCTTTTCACTGGCCTTCCTACATTCCTCTAACCTCTTGGCTTGTAGTTGAATCCTGCTCTTTGTAATCTTGATATATTAATTCTTTCCACGTGTGTAAAACCATTTCTCTCTATCTTCTCTGATTTTCTCAGTAGAAGGATATATATTTAAAACTCTGTTCTATATCTTCATTCCTCTATCGATCCAGTCTTGTGCAGACTTTTGTTCTTCTAAGGAAGTTCATTCTGCGCTTTGTATCTACTTTTGCAGTTTTTTGGTCATTACCCAAGTTTCGCTCCCATTAAGTAATGCAGGAACTGCAAATGTTTTATAAAACTTCAATCTAGTATCTCTTCTTGTTTTATTCTTTAATGTTTATGTATAGTTCCGCATATACATTTGAAATTTCGACAGTTTCATATATATGTCTCTTTCAGTTTTTGTGTGTTATAGTAAAATTACAACACAAATAATTAAAATTTGTTACTTGTTCCAGAGGTTTGTTGTCTATTACGATTTTTGGTCTATATGATCGTTTCCTTCCCCAAATGCCATTATTTTGTTTTTCTTTCGATATTTTGAAATTAATTCTTGGCATAACTGATTTAATTGATGTAAAGAGTACTGCAAATTATTTTTATTTTCTTGAATAATAACAACATCATCAGCATGCATTAAAACGTTTAATATTTTAAAACGGTCCATTCTTATACCTATATTAACAATACTTTTCCAATTTTGGATGATGTCATTAATATATAGATTAAAAAGGGTAGTTGATAAACAAAACCCTTGTTTTACACTTATATTTATTAAAATAGCTTGGGTCATTGATGTGCCTATATTTATTATAATTTGAGACTTTACATACAAACTTTTTATCACATAAATTAATTTTGCGGGGTAGCCCAATTATTTCCATTATTTTCCATTAGTATTTAATATTAGGGTTAATTGTGATTGATATATTTTGATGTAATATATGTTTGTCCTGGTGAGTGGGAAGAGAAGGCCACATGGCCTTAACTCTACCAGACTAAATGTATAAATAATATTTTATAAGAAAGTATAAGTTCCAGATAAAAAGCGCGTGACAACCTAAAAAAAATTCAGATAAGACAACATAAACAAATCAGGTTAATTTTATAATGAATTTCACTATTACCCTTCTTAAATCCATCACTTATTACAAGCCAAATGTCTAATTATTTAGTGACATGGATGAATGGAATAAATAAATTACCTCTCTTCCTAACCACTAGAAAAAAAGTTTAGAATCTCATGCCCTAACAGATCATTTGTCCTGGAACTTCATCCGAGTGAAGATATTAGAAATGAGCTAAATATTTTTAAACTTTTAGATAACAAAATAATCTAGAAAAAACTGGAAATAATATGTTCAAAGAATGAAAGATGATCGGATTCCAAAAATTATACTTAATTACAAACCAAGAGGAGACAGGAATATTGGTAGACCGAAAAAGAGATGGATTCAACTTTTTGAATGAGAATCTATGAGACCGGAACAAGCAACATGGGCTTAATCCATGATTGTTGATGATGATGACTTCATCCGAGTTTCCAAAACAAATCTGGAAGGCTATCGTCTGAATCATGACGTTCATTTTGTTTTTGATTTCGACACTAATTGAATTCTTAACCTTGGCAGACTGTGTATTGACAATGATTCTTGGCTAATAGCGAGGTTATACTTGCATGACATATGTCACTCTGGTATGAAGGATGGAATTGCATACAGTGAATATATGATTGATGTTACTCAATCTTGCGGTGTGTGTAGCAATGCTAAGCAAACTCTATGTTTACTAGACGTCTGTGCTTCCCAAACAATGCCGTGCCATGTATCTCACTTTAGCCACTAGAGGCCTCTGTTTGCTCTCTCTAACCAGATGTTATAACTCTGTTTACATTTACTCTTGATTTATATCCTCCTCCATTTTACTTGAGTAAATTATTCTAAATGGGCCAGGTAAATCAGAAGCTCGTAGACTAATGGGCAGGACATATGGCACGAATTGCGAAAGAAACTTCTTGTACGAGTAGGAAAACTAGGGAGGAAAAGCCAATTCTGGGAAAGTGGGTTTATTATTATACAATATTTTCTATCTTATTTTGAATTATTTCTTTCTTCTTCTTCTTCCTTCCAAGTATTAGGCCAAAGCCTGTTACGATCCTATAGAAAATTTTCCCTCCCCGGGAAATTCTCGTATAAAACTTGAAAGCATAATAATAGTCCCTTCGATTGGTTGCTGGCCAAAGGAAGGCAAGACGAGTGATGGGGCTGCCATCTTATAGCCTCTGGTCAGGCTTTTCTGGAGAAGAAAAGAAAATAAAGGAAAGAAGAATGGAAGAAAGGAAAGACTCCCTAGCCCTCGGATGCCCTAATAGCGTCGGGGTCGAAAAAAACCAGAGTTAACCAAGATAAATTATTAAATAGGTCAAATGAAGGTTAAAGACTGAAATTATTGGAGATAAATTGAAAAGGTTTCAATAACTGAATATTTTATTAGGTACGAGTAGTTCAAGAAGGAGGTGGGAGAATAACCATTATTAGAGGGAATTTTATTATACGTGGAATCATTGGATAACGTTTAACTAATGATGGTAAGTAGAAGAGCGTGTATACGCTTTGTCATAGTTACCATGAGGGTAGCAAGTGGTAAGTAAACTCAGGTAGTCTTCAGACTAAAAACTCGTGTTTCATGTACGGGCACAATTAATCTGGAGATTTGTCTTCAATTACACTGGTCAAATGATTTTGTCTCATGAGTACCAATATGTTTTACTTAATGCAGTTTTTTTTATTGGTTTTCAAATATGTATTGGGAATTTCTCCATCAACCATATCGTTTTTTTGATTTCAATTTCAATTATGGATTTAAATAACTATTTTTTAATCAATTTTTTTGTCCATTTGTCATTGTAAAATAAAACGGGGGAACACTTCATCGGGGGATTTCACTATTGGAAAAGATATTAGGGGAAATAGAATCCTAATATGCTATATTGTTGGACCATCAAGAGGGAATGCTCCAAAGGCGAAATATAGCAGAAAAATCGCCATTTCTTACTTTCTAGGTGAGCCGAATGTTCGAATATTGTGCAGTTACGAATTGTAGAAAATATTAAAGTGTTTGAAATTAAACACGGTTTTTGACCAGTTCAAAGATCCGGAAATCCCAATTAGCCTCAGTCCCCCAGAATAATAATAATATTAATAATAATAATAATAATAATGTTTGTATTTATTTCTGCAGAGTTAAGCTATTATTTTATTATATTATTATTATTATTATTAATAGGCCTTAAGGCCTTCTCTTGCACTCAACCAGTACAAATACACATAAAATATTGACAAATTAGATATCCACTACACTAATTATAAACAGTTAAAGATACATTATATATGCAATGTAAATTTCATGTACAAACAACATTTTATAGGGTAATAACATAAGAATACTACGATACTACTTACTTACTCACTGGCACTATCGAACCCGTAGTTCATGGCCGCACGACAAGCTCTCCTACATCCCTATCCTGAGCTAATGCTTTCCAATCATCCCTGTATAATCTACTTCCTCAAATCATCGTTCATGTGTTCTCCCACCCATTTTTGTCTACCAACTGGGCGTTTCCTCTGGCTTTCCTACAGAAGTTTCCATGCACCTTTTCATTCCCCATACGCGCAACTGTGTCCGCCCTCGCAGTCTACGGGACTTAACTGTTTTATATTCGGCTTCCATAAAGTCCTGTAGTTCATTGTTATGTAGTCTTCTCCATCCCTGTCTGTTCACTCTCTTTGGTCCAACAATTTTCCTAAGAACTTATTCTCAATACTCGTAATCTCCTTCTTCCTTAAAGTATAGTCCATGTTTCACACCCATATAATATAACTGGTAGACACTAGTTTTTATATTTTTCAGCTTAACGTTTTTTGAAAGGAGTTGGGGACATCAAAGGTCTGCAAGCATCATATCATGACTTTCCATATTGAGCTGTGTTTATTTTTTGTGCATCTCATTCCTATTTGTGATTATGTTCCTAGTTATTTGAATCAGCAATTCCTCAAATTTCCTCTTTGTCATTAGCTCTCCATTTCATTATTAATGTATTTACGTGTGACCATATATTTAGTTTTACTGATTTACTTCCAGTCGAATTTCTTAGGTTACTCAATAGTGTGTGGTGTTGGCTTGAGATCTCCTCGCTATCGGACAGTGTACTACATCATCAGCATAATAAAACAACAACAGCTATTAGACCATGCAGTTGTAAGCCTTCCCTCATTCTATAAAG